>CALNHX010011518.1:0-31460 GCA_940337035.1 Agriotes lineatus
TGTTTTTTCGTCTGTCGGTAAGTCACAGGTGAATATTAAATACAGAACTGGGCCCAAAACACTGCCCTGTGGCACTCCAGCTGTAATTGGATGTAAACTTGAAAAAGCATCACTTGTTTAACTCTGAAGTACCGATCAGAAAGGTATGATTTGAGTAGTTCGCACAGGTTTTTTGGTAGTAACATGTTTAGTTTGTTAATTAGCCCTATATGCCATACGCGGTCGAAGGCTTGAGACACATCGAGAAAAACGGCTGCGCAGTATTTTCTATCTTCTAGAGATTTTTCTATAACATCTGTGACCCTGTGAACTTGGTCAATAGTAGAATGATTACTACGAAACCCGAACTGGTGGTTCGGAATTACATTTTCTATTGATGGATATATTCGTTTCAGCAGCAATCTTTCGAATAGTTTGGAGATCATCGGTAATAAGCTAATTGGTCGGTATGAGGCCAACTCTGTTGGCGACTTGCCTGGTTTTGGAATTAAAATAATTTGGGCTATTTTCCAAAGTTGCGGGTAATATTTTAATCTTAATGCGGCATTAAATATATGAGTTAAGACTAATATTGCCTTTGCAGGAAGTTCTTGAAGTAGACGGACGGTTATGAGTTCAAATCCTGGAGTCTTTTTTGGGTTCAAATTAGATTTGATTTCTTTAGTTATCTCACTAATTGTTATAGGCCTAGTAGGAGATTGGTCATTATTGTTGCTCTCCAATTCATCTGTTTGGTCATTCGAAGCGTTAGGTTGGAATACTGCTTCTAAATGGGCAGCAAAGGCTTCCGCCTTTTCTTTATCGCTGCGCATCCAGGCACCCAGTCCGTTTTTAATCGCTGGGATTTGCATGTGCGGCCGTTGGAACTTTTTCGTTGCTTTCCATAAGCTATACTCTTTTTCTTGAGAGTCCGATAAATTTTCAAGGTAATTGGATAAGGTTTTATTCTTTATTTTTCCAATTAGGCGTGTGAGTTGCTGAGTAAGTAGATTTAATTGAGTTTTATCTGAAGGTTGTCGGGTTTGATGCCATTTCCTCCTTGCTTTGCGTTTTAACGTCACCAGTTCTCTAACTTCCTTTGGATAGTTAACTCCAGTAGGTTTGACATTAGTCGATCGAGTAGCTTCCCATGCAGCTTGTTGTATGGTATTATTAAAGTCGCTTACTGCTTTGTCTAACTTCTCAGCAGTTTTTAGTGAACGATCTACCTTTATTTCATTTAATACTTTAAGACGAAATAGGTCCCAATCAGTATTGCGACTGGTTAGTGCCGGTTGGCGTTCTTTTTTAATTAACGCTGTACTTAACGTCAGTATAACAGGAGAATGGTCTGTACCGAAGTCTTCATTCCCTTCGACGTCTACATAAAAGTAGGATATGTTTTTAGTAACAAAGAAATCTATAAGATCGGGTACTTTATTAATGTCGGTCGGCCAGTACGTCGGTCTTCCTGAGGAGTACGGTTGGCATTTAAGTTTGTCAATAGCTTTCGTTAATTGTCTTCCCCTGGAGTTAATTAAGCGAGAGCCCCATCTGAAGTGTTTAGCGTTGAAATCGCCCCCAATCACATATCGGTTACCTAAACTTTGAAGCAGTACTTCGAAATCGGTTTGGTCTATTCTTTGGCTTGGTGGACAATATATGGCTGCAACAGTCAACTCGCTTATTTTGTCTTTAACTTTTATTGAAGTGACTTGCATGTTTTCTTTCTCTATTTTGCGCTCCTTGTAATGCTGGATGTCGTTTTTTACAAGTACAGCAGATCCCCAGTGCCCTTCACCTTGAGGGTGTTGCGCGTGATGAAGTTGATAACCTTTTATTGTTAAATAAGACCGTTTAGTAAAATGCGTTTCTGATATAAGAAGAACATCAATTTTCTGTTGATTTAAAAATACTTCTATTTCGTGTCGTCTTTGCGCCAGTCCGTTTGCATTATATGCAGCAATTCGTAGAGTAGCCATTATCTCGAACTGATAGCTTTTGTAGTTGTTCCTTGCTGATTTATTTCTAAATGTTGAATACGCTTAAGCAATAACTCGTTAGTTTTGATAAGCTGTTCATTGATTTTTTCGGATTTATCCAATCTAATAAGAACTTTTCCAACACACTAGAGAATGTTTGGTGATTTTTACTTTCGGCAGACGTGGTAGCAGCTGTTACAGCATACGTATTGTTCTTGGTTACCGAAGCCTCATTAGTAGTAGTTAATTGCAGATTGTCTGCTTCTGGAGGTTTCGATATTTTAGTGCAAGGTTTAGGCTGACTATTTTTAAGTTTTTCTTTAATTTTTGCGAGCTCTAACGGTATTTCGCATCCTTTATAATTTGCAGGATGGGCACCACCACATCCAGCACATTTCGGTGGGAGTTTTCTGTCTTTTTTACATTCTGTTGATAGATGACGACCCGCACAGCGTACGCATCTTGGTTCACGACGGCATCCATTTTTTGTGTGACCATATGCTTGGCATCTTCTGCATTGTGGGTTTCCCGTTGGATTACGCCACGCTTCGATTTTAATAGCTATAAACATGATATGTCTAATTTGATAAATTCTTTTGATGTCTTCTTTGTTATCAAAGTCGACCATGAACAGAGGTAGTGGAGTTTTTTCAATTATATTTGGGTCTTCGTTTCTTTTGCGTTTAAAAATGTTTACAGCATTAATTGCTAGATAGCCTCTCGATTGAAGATCGTTCACGATTTCTTGGGGTGTTACACTTGGCGGCAGATTTTTGACTGCAATACGTATTGGTTTTTCTTGTTTTAGTTTATATGTGTGCCAGTTATAATCATAATTTTGGTTTAAGGCATTTGTTACTTTCCTATAACGATCGATGTCATCGAACGATACTTTTGCTTGGTCACCTGTCATTTGCATGCAGGTAAAACCATCCTTGATTAATTCGGCAATTTGATTAGTCAATGCCTTGCAGTCCTCAACTCCCGCGATATATATTGGTTTAGGTTTTATGTTTGCTTTTAATTCATTGAAATCCCGTTTAGGTTCATCTTTATATCTGTTTTGTTTATCGCCAGGTGGAGACGTTGATTTAACTCGGCGTCTTTTCTTAGTTTGGGTGATCCACTCAGTCTCTCGAATTAGTTCTTCCTCATCAGTATGATACTCTTCTATCTTATCTATTTCCGTATCAACCCTTGATTGTGCTTGTTTTTGTACTTGAGCCTTTAGATCTGTCACTGAATCTTCCACAACTTTTAGTCTCTGCATTAGTTCATTATTTATATATAAAGTTCTTTGTAGCTCATTCCATAAGGCAATTTCATTTTGTGATTTTAATTGGTTTTGATTTCCTAGATCTTGAATTTGTTGTAATAGAGCCGCCTCAATAGAAGTTAAAGCGGTTGGATGCATACCAGGCTGAATTACTGGTTGCATAGTTTGATTTACATTGAGCTGGGTTTGGAACATTGTTGACAGGGAATATTGGCCACATGGCCAATACCCTTTTTATTTGCTGAGATTATACTAAATATCTGGTCACCAAGTTTAAATGAAAAATTAGTTTTTACACTTATCACTTACTCAGAGTTTTTAGCAAGGTTCACGGTCACTGATAGGTGCGTATCAAATACACAACCTTCATGCGCGACCGCCCAAACTGAACTGTAGAACCGTAGAATTTAAAAATATTTTCTGTATGGGTCTGCTATTGGAAGAACATATCTGCCAATTTTCCAGTTTTCAGTAAATTGATCAAAATCTAATTTTTAACTCCTTCTTTAGGAAAGTGTAATTCAGCGAGGAGGGATTTAAGAAAGATGTTGAAGAAATAGTGATTTCGGCACTATTACGTCGCACCATGTGTATTTATTTTTTTTAATTGTTAAACCTAACTAGATTTTAAAAACAAATGCGCTAATAGCAAACATTGAATTCATGGAAAAGATTATTTTTCGAGTATTTGTTATCTTTCCTGACAAGTTAAATGCTGGTTGATCTAAAAAAGGAAAACTCCAATAAAAAATAAAAAGACAGAGAACCTGTATATCAAAGTGGTTTACATCATTTTTGAAAATTTTTATAATACAGGGTGAGACACAATGGGTCCCGGAAAGTTTACCTAAAACACTTTACCAACGGAAAGTTGACCGAAAGGAAAGCTGACCGAAAGAAATGTTTACCGAAACACAATTGACCGAAAGGAAGTTTGACCGAAATTATAAAATCCTATATATATACAGGGAATCCCAAAATGTACTGACGGTTTTCAAATTTACATAAATTTTTATTACTTTCATATATTACAAAAACAAAACTTACATCTAAAAACTGAAACATGGGAGTTTTTTTTACTTAAAAATTGAAGTGGTCAAGTGGCTGCCTTTCTTCTCAACGCACTCTTGTAGGCACCGTACAAAATATCTCATTACTCATTAAATTTTCAGAATTGAAAACACTTCGAGGTCTTCCAGTCGATATTTTGTTATTGATGTTACCCAAAACTTGCCATTTCTCATTCCACGACAAAATGGTGTTGCATTAGGGAGCCTCCCGACGCCCACGTTGGAATTCATTCCGAAATGCTGTTCGAATTTGTTCTCAAATAATGTGTTACGTAAAAGATGCGTTGGTCGGTGGTATAATTGTTCATGATAACTATTTTGACAACTGTCATCAAAACTCCCATGCTTCCTTGATAAGATTCCAGTTTAAAAGTTAGAATTGGTTCATCTGTTCAAAAGTAATTTAATTTTGAAAACCGTCAGTACATTTTGGGATTCCCTGTATATATAGAGCTTCGCACTGATGAATGGTCACCCGCTATATGTTATCCCATACTTTATGCCCAATTTACGTAATGTTTAAAAATAAATCAACTTATAAATTCTAATTACACAATCAACTACATTAACAATTCAAATTAAGATTATTTATAACTAAACTAGTCTGATGCATCATTTCATATTTGAAAATAAGTAACAATTAATAAATAATCAACATAACAACCCTTCTTTTAAATTAAAAATTATACAACAAATAACAAATGTCTTCAACCGAAGGTAAATAAAACAATAAAGAACTAGATACCCCTATTTGAAATTTGACAGAAATTATAAAATCCTACATATCGTCTCAATATGTATAATGTATAATTATAATTTCGGTCAAATTTCCTTTCGATCAATTGTGTTTCGGTAAGCTTTCCTTTCGGTCAAATTTCCATTCGGCGAACTTTCTTTTCGATAAACTTTCCTTTTGGTAAACTTTCCGTTGGTAAACTTTCCGTTGGTAAAGTGTTTTCGGTAAACTTTCCTAGATCCAGACACAATATTTCGGCCCAAGAATACAGAAGTGATTATCTGCAACAGCGCCACCTGTTCATCAATTTCGGAAGCATTAAGGTGTATACTCAACAACAGATACTCATTCTTGCCAAATATGAGTACCCTGTAACAGGGCACATAAGTGTCACCTATAGCTACATGTCTAGCAGTAATAGTATACCTTACTCATGTATTCAAAATAGTAATGTTATTATTATGGAAGACTGTTTCTGAAACCACAGAATTATTTATAATTTCAAAAAGGCACAATAAGCATATGCAAATTATTTTATTGTCATTTGTTTCTTGGTTCTTTGATATAAGCAGTTGATGTGATAAAGATACAACATATCTAACAGTATATTTGCAGAAAATTGATAATCAATAACTTTGATATGATTTATCGGACCGTTTCTACTGTCTAAGGTGTATATCACACGACTTTTCGGGAGTTTTGATCTACTCCCGTTTTCAGGTGTTCCTAGTTAGTCCTGAGAATGACTGATATTGTACGTCTTTTCATGTACACTCGTGCATACCCCGGAATTTGAACCCAGGACCGCTGATCGCTCTGATTACTAGCCGGTCACCTTTACCACTAGGTGGCCTAGTGGTAAAGGTGGGTTCAAATCCCGGGGTAGGCACGAGTGTACGTATAAAGACATAAAATATCAGTCCTTCTCAGGACTAACTAAAAACACCTGAAGACGGGAGTAGATCAAAACTTCCGAAATGCCGTGTGATATACACCCTAGACAGTGGAAAAAGTCCGATAAAACATATCATAATAGACCACTGCCAAAAAATGACATTCAGAGAACAAAATCAATAACTTTAAGTAAAAGTGCATATACATGGTGTTTAAAAATGACACCGCCAACTTCGGGAGGTAAAAAACATGGATTTTATTTAATTAATATAGTACAGATTAGAGATGGGCGCGTGAGTGATTTTTTGCTCACGTCACGCACGTTTCACGCTGGCTTTAAACAGTCACGTTCACGCACGATCACGTTCACGGCGTGACACGCCACTCACGACGTGACACGCAGCTTTTATTTCAAAATTTAAATTCAGATAGAACAGAATGTTCAAATTTAAAACCAATGAAAAAACCCTAAAGGGAACTAAAAATATGTTTTGCACGTGACATAATTTAAGTGATATGCTGCAATCAGAATAGTTGACATAAAAAGAAAAAAATGAAAATTGTCTACAATAACTTCGACAAGGGATAAATACTGATTTCTCGCAAATATATTTCTTGCAGCTGTCTTCAAAGACATTACTTGTAATACTAAAAGCTGTCATTGGAATTGACGTTTCCCTTATTGGTATGAGTACATAAGGTATACGTTGATAGGCAACACTTTTAATTCGTAGGTTTGAAAGTACTTTTACGTACAAGGATCAACATTTTCAGCGTTAAGGTGAGTATACAAAAAAAAACATTACTTTTATTAGAATAATACGTTCATCTACACAAGTACACAATAAATTGGTTTAAAAATAAAACGTAATCAACATTTTCAGTGTTAAGTCGAGTATACAAAACAAAACATTAGGTACTACTTTTCTAAAAATAGGTTCATCTACACATCTACACAATTCATTTTTGGTTTAATAATAAAACGTAATTAACATTTTCAGCGTTAGCCGAGTATAAAAAACAAACCATTACTTTTATTAGAATAATAAGTTCATCTACACATCTAAACATTAAAATGTTAAATTAAAAATAATATGTAATCAACATTTTCAGCGTTAAGTCGGATTCTGCGCACTTCTAAAATTCACCCAGCTACAGCTGTAGAAAATACTCTTTCGCTTGTAGCGGAACTTGCCGGTATGTTTAAAATTTCTCAAGTTTTTTTAACAGTGGCGTATTTACACTGTTTTTCCAAAATCCTAAAATGTCATCTACATTTCGGAATTTTAATATAACATACTAATTTAGTTCTGTTTCGACATCATCCTAATTACATGTGTCATCGTCAGAGTTCTCTCTAAGTGTAGAAAGATAAGAATCTGATGCTGATGTACCAGTTTTGAATCATTTGCTAGGTATTTCATCATTATCATCTATAGTTTTAATTGCATTATAATCTTCTCTTTTATGTGAAGGTATGAACTTTAAGGATTTATATTTAGGGTCCAAAAATAAAACCACAGAATGTAACTTGTTTGGCACAATTTGTGATTTAATGAATTGCTGCACCCTGCAGTTTTTTATTCGTTACTAAATATTTAACGTGAAACGCCTTGGAAATTTCAGTCACGTTCACTCACGTTCACGTCACGATTTTCAAATATTAGTCACGTTCACAACGTGACACGCCGTGACACGACGTGACACGACTGTTTTCAAGTCACGCGCCCATCCCTAGTACAGATGAAGCAAATTTGGTGTAATTTTGCATAATCTACGCTACCTTTTATGATAAAAATTAGATAAAATACTGCTGGAGCATGTGGTTTGAAAATCTCACAATTCTTTAAACCCCTCACCACACAAATATTTAACAACTGCTAAATACGTATTTCAACAGCCAAGCTGTTATCATCAGTAGCTACGAAAAACTTACACAGCAAAATGGCAACTTCAATAAATCATTCAAGATGGAGGAAGGTATAAGCCGTTCACGACCTTTTTGGGACAGAGTTGGCTATGATTTTTTTTTTTCATGTTGGACTAACTGATTCGATGATGTAGCGGATGCAACTTTTTTTCTGTCAGTGTCTGTTCGACATTTTCTTGCCACCACATTGCCAGATTTAATATTTTAATATTCGTAAGAAAATAAATGATTTATCAAATGTGTAAAAATAATTTTAATTTCCGTCAAAGGAAAAGTCAAAATGCCCAAAATAATTTTGTTGCAACAAAAAATTTCCACTAAACGATGCTACTTCCAATTTAAGAAGGACAGACCACATTTAAAAGAAAGCGAGTCGATGTGGAGACTAGAGAATATCCGGCAACAATGTACCTATTCAGAAAATATAACCTTAAACTGAAAACAACCTAACCTAACACAAAAATTGTCAATTTCCATGAGGGAGTTTAGTTGCAACAGAGGTACTGCCAACAAAATTACTAGATGGTCATAGCCTCACCTGACCCAAAAAGATCGTGAACGGCTTATATAGGTCCACCATCTTTATTATTTCGGTTCTTAAAAATAGCTAAGCTTTCAAACGATTTTAGTTGCTTTGTTGAGGTTATCGGTTTTAATAGGTCATTCTCTTTTATACTATGACCCGTTTCGTAAATATGTTGGGCACTACTCGATTTTTCGAATCTGTTGAATCTAAAATGAGCTAAATGCTCTTTAAACTTAGTACCAAAATTACGACGTGTTTGCCCAATATATTTAGAGTCACAATGGGAACATTTAATTTCGTAAATTCCAGATCTATCTCTCAAAGTCCTCAGTTTGGCTTTTGGATTTTTCAACAAATTTCTAATATTGTTGTCTGAACCATACACAACTTTATGGCCCGATTCTTTAAAAATAGTTGCTATACCCTTTGTAGCCGGGTGAAACGGCATTTTGATGTACTTGAGTCCTTCACTTCTAAGACTGACGAAAGTTGTGGAATTTCGAACGTGCAATTTTGTGTTTTGTTTTCTAATCAAATTGTTGATAATTTTAGAAGAGAAACCATTGTACACAGCAATGCTTTTTATGGTCTGAAGTTTAGTAGTATATCGATCTTTGTTTAAAGGAAAGATTAACAGTTTATGCACTAAGAAATTTAGAGCAGCCATTTTGTGTTGGAAACAATGATTTGAATCCGATAAAATGAATCTGTTTACATTGGTTTCTTTTCTGTAAATATCGAATTCCAGCTAATTTTATTTCTAACTACTAAGATATCTAGAAATTGCAGTTGTCCTTCGTTTTCCATTTCATATGTGAATTTTATGCCAGGAAATATGGAATTTAATTGATTAAAAAATTATCAATACTACATTTAAATAAATCAAAAACAGCAAAAATTTCGTCCACATACCTAAACCAAATCCTTGAGAAATACTCTGTGTTATTCATAAATTCCTTTTCTTAATAAAAAGGGTAGTTTACCTGAAAAGAAAATAGTTTTCGCTTCACTGTCGAGGCCAACTTGATTTTTCAAAAACTGAAAATATTCCTAAAATTCTCTTTAGATGAAGCAGGATCGAATCCCACAAGCTTAAAATAAAATTCAAAAATTTTTAGTCCATCTCATTTCTTGTAACATCAATCCTGGGACACACTGTATATACCACTAAAATGAGAAAAAATCCCACCCAATTATGAGTTTCATATAAAAAAATCAACTTTAAGGAGTAACTCGAAATTTCAATACTTTTATGAAAAACTGACTGCGGCACTGCATTTTAATCGAATAGGTGCCTAAATAACGTAAAAATGTATTTTCTCTATTTTATATTTTCATAAAACAATATGTATCAACAAAGCAAAAAAGTCGAAAAATTGAGCCTTCGTTTACAACTATAAATAAAAGACGACATTTTGGTTTGCACCATTAAGGTTTTCGTAAAAAAAGAGATCGCAGATGGGGGCTCTATTTTTCCATATCTCCTATAGTTATTGAGATTCCATATGAAAAACATGGAGTTTTGCCCATCCTGTACGTCTTGTTATACAAAAGGCATATATTCTTACAGCGTAATTCGATAGGCACTTAATTTTGTTTTACTATAAAATTCTACTCACTTGCAGTTATACTCTTGTACTGCTAATGAAATATATGTTGCGCTATAAAAAACCGTGGTTATTATATTAATTGACTTATTACTTAACGGTGGGGTTGCAAAGTATTTGTAATGAAGTTTGATTGTTTTATACTGGATTGAACTTACCTGTGGAATAAAAACATGTGTTGCTTTGGAAACAAACCATACCTTGTACTCGTAATTTTTACACAATGAAAAATATAAATGACTAGGGCAAACAACGCGCCAACTGTTCTTTGTAATATTTTTGCAACTGTTCTTTGTAATATTTTTTTTTTGCATAGTGATCATGAAAGTCGTCTTTTTTTAACGATAAATTGTGAAGAAAGTACCACTTTTTTAATGCAGAATCGTGAAAGAAGTACACTTTTTTAACTATTTCATTAAAATTCTAAATTGTCAATTTGACAGTTGTAAAATCCGAAGTCCTTTTAGGCTAAATTACATGGCTGCTAGAGAAATACCTCTATCAGCCTACAGGGTAACCGAAGCAGAGGACCGGCTAAGGTTAGAAAAAGGATTCTCTCTCACTATCCCAAGAAGGGAACAGTGGGAGCAAAAAGGGTTAAGCTCCAGTCGAATGCCTTGATATGCTACACGGATGGTTCTCGAGTGGCGGAAAGGCAATCCTCTGGAGCAGGAATTTATATGGAGATGCTTTAGCCGAATTGGCAAGGGAAAAGGACGTCGAGCTCATCTGGGTCCCGGACACACGGGGGTCCAAGGCAACGAGAAGGCGGACGAACTAGCCAAACTCGGAGCCGGGGAAACTTGTTTTGGACCGGAACCTTTTTTGGGTATAACAAGGCAGCAGGTCTCAGCAGCCCTAACCGGATGGGCCTACAAGACCAGCGAGAAAAAGTGGAAAGGATGTAGGGCTGTCGTCAGGCAAAGTACCACATAGCAGGATTTGATTCAAAGAAATCGGTCTGGGAAGGAGCCGAAGAACCACAAATCTTTTGATAGGGATCTTGACAGGCCACTGTAAACTAAAGAGACACTTAACACTGATAGGAGTAGAGGAAGATCCCATCTGCCCAAGATGTGGGAGGGACGAAGAAACGTCCTTTCAATACTTGGGAGAATGCGAAGCGTACCAGCGACTGAGTATAGAACCTTTGGAGCACCTACGCTTCGAATGGAAGAGTTGAACTCCCTATCCTGGGCCGAAATTCTGATCTTCATTAGAAAATCAGGAAGGTTTAAGCAGGGAGAAGAGCCCATCGAAGAGGACGATAATGAAGGCGATTGAGGGGATGGCATGGGGTTGGCAAAAAGGGCCTATGGTGGCCTACTTGCTAGACTTCGGTCTCCCCACAACTACTACTACTACTACTAGGGTAAATTTCGAGTTACAAGAGATCATTATGCAAAAAACTACGTGATCAACCCGTTTTGAAAGTTCCTTTTTTTCATGAATTTACTTCGCCCTCCTTAATCAAACTGTAAATTCATAAAAAAAGTATGACTTTCAAAACTAATTGTACAATAGTAATTTAAAGTATCTGATTTAAAACAGAGCGAAATGCATTTATACACGTTCCCGATTATTTTATTTTGTAGTTTGCTGTGGAAATATTGTGTTGAGCACATGTTCTCAAGGGTAATACCACAGGTGAAATTTTTTTTATTTACATGCAAATTATTGAATTTAAATTTCTTGAAACCAAAACTGCGCAAAAATTCCGCGAGACCGCAGGTCGAGTGGAATTTGAGCAGTTTTTGTTCAGAGAAATTTGCAATAATTTGCATGTTGACGAAAAAAGTTCTCTTAAAAAATCTTGCCGTGAGTGGTATTTGGAAAGATTATTCAACAATATGGGTAGATAACTTTTACCGTGTTCGACAGCACACATTTTTAACGTTTTCACTATTAATTCAATACTGGAGCTTCCAAAACGATTATTATGAGTTTTTAGAACGACGCTGATTTGCAAACTTCACTTTGACGTTTTGGTGAAATGTCAATCAAAGGTTACTCACTAAATTGAAATCATTGAAACCAATCGCGGTCGTGTGAAAACACTGCGACATTAGTTTTCAAAGACAGTCAATTTTGATTGGCCGTTTCTGACAAATTGAACAATTTTCATTGGTTCGTTCATTATAGTGTTGAATAATCACATATAATCTCATAAGAGCATTAATTCTTTCCGGAAATTTTTTTGAGTGCGGTCCAACAACGTCGTATTAATTTGCCCGAGCGGGACGCGAGGGCAAATTAGGACGTTGTTGGAATGCACGAAAATAATTTCCGGATATGAATTAATGCTCGATGCAGATTCGGTAAGAAAATCGTAACGCCACAAACCCTCACAGTTAGGTTGGTCTACCTACAAAAAATTTCCAAGAATTTTTTTTATTGTCTTGGTTACGGCTCGTGAACTAATTTTTCTATTGGTCATTAATGAGTGTCGTACGATTTTCAGTATAATTTGTTGCAAATCGAAAATATCAACTGTGTGTCCGTTTTAGTTACACATACATATATGGTATATGGTTGGTTTATCTTAAACTAATGTCACCCCCCCCCCCCCATGTATTTTGTTCAATTTACCAATATAAGTTGCCATATGGCAGAGAGAGATTATGAGAAAGCTTGGTCCCATGAATGTTCAAAAATACCCTTAGATAAAAGACCCTAATATGTCGGAAAATGTCGTTAGTCAACACTATTCTGACCCAGTGGTGGGGTTTTGAGTCGACTGAGTTGTTTTCTGTGGCTTCTTTTTCAAGTTGATAAGTTGATAATAAAGCAAACATAGTATGTGTGAAGCTTTGTCTTCTTTTAAGGAAAATGGTATTCACGTTTCAAAGGTGCTTGCATGTAATATTAGAACATTAAATTCACTAAAGCCCCAGTACTGGTCCAGCAGTATTCAATGTTTTTCGATATCTCTGTGTACGTGTATATGGTTATTTTAGTAATTTTATTTAATGCACAGTAGATAATAAATTACGCTTACAACGCCCTCAATAACATTTTGCCTTTATCTCTGAAATAATAAAGTTGTTTTGTTTATTATCAGGCAATTTGGGCATAGAACGAAAATAACAAATTATTGGAAATCTATGTACAAAGGTGTTAGATATTTTTCTATTGATCGTTTATTTATGCGTTTTATCAATGTATAGAAAATGGTTTATTAATGATAGGTAACCACACGTTAAAATGCCTGGATTATTAATCGTTCGCATTAACACACTTATTTGTTAAGTAGCTATTATTAGTGATCCCTCTTTCATTTATACGTTAATATACGTATCAACTTCGGACTATTTGAAATTATGTGAAATTATTTTAACAGTTGAATGAGAATCTTGATCTATTAAAATAAACAAATTGTGAGATTTGGAAATCTTCAACATTTCTGCCGTGCATTTATGAACAAAACGCCTCAGAAAATTCAAACTTATTGAAAACAATTTGCTCTCTTGGCACAAGATTTGCAATTGCGTTTTTGTTTAGAGAAGACATTCTTATCTATCTGCGAAACCTACAGAATTAATTAAACTATTTAAAATTGTTTATTTTATTCCAAATACGAAAACGATTTTGTGAAAATTAAGCTTTAACTGTTTTATATATTTTTCAGTATTTTTTTTCAATTTACTTTAAAAGTATGGGAAAGTCTAGTTGAAAACTTTATTTGGACAATGTCCATATTTATATACTTTGGCATGTCTAACATTTTTAAAGTGTTGATATAATTGCTACTGTCTTAACATTTTAATACAGCTTCAAAATAAATCAGGTTTTAATCATTTTCGTTCTAAGTAAGCTTTGCATATATCGGGTCCAAAATAAGGAGAGCCAGTATGGGAATCTCCTTAATTTTGGTTAAACTGGAAGAAAGTTGCGCAATTAAAGGACTAATAAAAGTACGCCTAGAAATCCTTGGTATGATTTTTCGTTTTTGAATTATCTCAGAAAAACCGAATTTTTGGATTTTCTATTTTATTTTATATTTTTTATTTTAAACGAAAAATCATATCAAGGGTTTCTAAATGCCACTTACCCTTTAATTGGGCAATTTTCTTCCCAAGTAACCAAATTTGTATTTCTTACAATTACCGAGATCCCCATACTGGCCCTCCTTATCTTGGACACACTGTATACAAGCTTCTAAATAGCTTTGCTTAGCGATGATGCATCGTTCCTGACATGCTAGTATATTTGATCGATAAGCAGCTATCCTTAATTGAAAAGCCGAGGAAGTAAATGTCATATACTGTTTGAGGCTTTCGCGGTTACTCGAATTATTCTTCTTAACATAGAATTTCGGCGTAGACCGGGTGGTATTTCATCAGATGATCTGATGATGCAAGCTGCAAGGTCTTGCGAAACGTTAATGAATATGGATGCACAAACAGTAAAACGGACAAATCTACCTAAGTATCCTCGTTTTCAAGATAGTCGAACAACACGAGCGGGTTTTTGCTCGATGCAAGGTACATTGGGCCGGAAAATGCTGATTGTTCATATACAAATACTAACGGTCTAAGCCGAAATTCTACGTTTAAAAGAGGTAAATGTTATAAGGTGGAATATGTTCCTACATATTAAATTATAACATAATTTAAAATAAAAACAAATCATAATTAGGTCAACATTTTGCAAATTTCTACAAAGGCTAATGTTTATACCTTATATATAATCATAACTAGTTGTAAGTTTAAATACAGTGTAATAATAGTAACAGTAATAATAATACTCGTAAGAAAACAATATAAGTGGGCTTTCTCAAACGACCGCGTCTAAGAGAGCCCTCCTATTTTTGAATGATTTTTCAAATTTCTTTCAAATGTAATGGGTTAACTTGCCTATGGCGATTTATGTAACCACGCAAAACTAAAATACTGCTAACTATCAAGAACATAGAACATGTGTATTAGACAACGATTTGAATATTTCTTTATTAGTTGGTTTATCTTTCAAGTATTGTATTTACAAATCGAATTGTAAGAAAATAATAAAAACATACCTTTACTATTGTCCTAGCAACATTTAACAAGAAAATGCTTGTAACTACTTTTACTGGTAATAATAGTCCTATAAAAAATAATCACCAATCTAATAATAATTCATTATAATGATGTGATTATTTTTAATTAGGTACAGCTTGTACGAAATTAACAATATTATGGAATAAATAAACTACTAGTTTTATTACAATGCGATAAAATCATTCTTTAAAGCTTGTCGTGGTACAATTACCAATTTCTAAGCTCCAGCAGCTACCTATATATAGGGTCTCCCAGAACTGCCTCTTCACCGATTGGTCATAGATTCCTTAGGTTATAATGACCCCTCCCTCCAGTAAAAAGTTATAGGGCCTTGAAGTTCAATTTTTACTTCCCTCGTCTGAAAGACGAAGGAAGTATTGTAATCGCGAAAAACTCACCTTCCGACATTTCTCTAGATGACGAAAAACAGGTTTCCTCAATTCCGTCTGTCTGTCTGTCTATCTGTCTGTCTGTCTGTCTGTCTGTCTGTCTGTCTGTTTGTCTCTCTGTCTGTCTGTCTGTGTGTCTGTCTGTTGGCAGTATAGCTCCAAAACCATTTGTCGGAGGACGACGATATTTTGTACATATTATATATCTACCTCGCATGAAACCGGTAGAATTTCATACAATTATTGCGATGGACAATACTGACTAACAATCACAATTTAACTGGGACAATCTAATAATTATTAATTCGCTTTTAGGGTTGTTTATAAAATTAATTTAAAGTGATTAAAATATGCTGTCTTGTATTTTTATTTACTTGATCCAAAATAAATGGTTGCATGCCCTTTAAGAATTTTATTTATCTGCAATTTATTATCAAAACGCTAGCTCAGTAGAACAATTAACTGTATTCCCAGGGGTGAATTCGAAATAGATTGTAATTTTTATTTGATCTGGTGCGCCACTGTACACCTGAATTAGTTACAATACACAGTAGTTATTGTATGCAATATCTCAAAACCTACAAAATGGTTCGTATCGTGCAGTCAGCGTTGTTGACTTTAAAATAATCAAAATTGTGAACATTCGCAGAGGTATTTATTCAAATCGTAGCGCTTTGGCGGTTATTATTATCATTTGTTTTAGGTATTAATTTGTTACATGACGTCAGAAAGGACGCCGACTAAATCTCGCAATTGTTTTACCTTCGCCTAACCTCAAATTTGGGTAAATGCTTATAATTTGAATTGCTCCTTCGCTGGATGCTAGGATATGCTTGAATCTTGATAAGCAAGGTTTGGTCTCGTATGCACACAAATTTCCCGATCTTAACACTTATACTTTTAGGTTAACACAGTACCTTAAAATTTGGTGTGTTCTTCGCAATGTTCGGAAAGGAGCCCCAGCTGGTATCTTCCTCAGGAACGGTTTTCTCCGGTGTTTTTGCTGTTGGTCGGTCTCCTGCACTCCTGCGTGATGCGTTGCAGTAGAAATCCCTGGCTTTGGATCTTATTTCTGGCCGGAATACAATATCGGAATCCTGATGTGATCGTCGGAGGTGCTCCCGGTAAAAATTTAATTTTATGTTGCGGAAAATCTCATAAACGTTCTCACATAAACTTCAACACTTGGTTAACACAATGATACACTTTTTAGCTCGAAATATTTTAATTCAATATATAAAAACTTTAGTTGAGGTGGAGCACAAAAATACATGTCAAGCTTAATTTAATTATTCATTTGCTCTCATTATTATTTCCGTTATTAAAATAAAATCTAATCTATTATTATGGCTACCAAGGCACCGGAAATTGGTTTTGATCAAATTAAATACATTATGGAAATGAATTTGATTACAAATTATATTTACAAATTTTTTATAACTAAAATATTGTCCATTTCTTAATTTTAAAAGGTCTCTTTGCGCCACAAACACGTTTTATTATTTACTCTGCTGTTTTCACTCGCGTTAATTGCACTGATTATTTTATAGAGCTCATTTCTTAATAATTGCTTTTCCTGTCCTTCTGTCTGCTTTTCACTTGCTTTTTTCATGTCCTTCTGTCTGCTTTTCACAATTGCTATTTCATATCTTTCTGCCTGTCTTCTAATTTGCTTTTTGCAAAGTATTATTATTTTCTTCTGGCTTCCTATACCTTTTTTAGATTGCTCACAATTTCCCTGCTTAGCTATATTGAAATCTACGCTTCATTGACATGCACTTCGCAAACCTTTTTGTGACTATTTATTTCTTTCGGTTCGGCTATTCATTCAGCACAAACCTAATATTTAATTAATTTGAACGTCAACTTCAACCCTGTGAAAAACAAGCTTTATCCTTTGCGTTCCTTACTCAATTCATTTATTAATACTGGCATCTCTTTTCCAATGCATTTACTGATTTAAATTTAAGCTTAGTATTGCAGTTACATAAAACACCCCAACTCTGTGCTTATTGAATTGTTTCCTAAGTTGTACTGCCAGCAGAATCGGGTCGTGGACCTAAGACCATCACAATATATACAAGTGAGCATCTTAAAAAAATAAAATTGTTTATTTTTGCTTGAATTGAGGAATACATAAAAGTACTCATTTGTACATAGTGCTGGCTTTATCCTTGCCAGAAATGGGACTCAACAAATACAGAATAGCTGTTCTACGAGACAAAAAAAAAACAACGAATAAGTGCCTTACGTTAAATAGACCTGAATCGCAAGAATTTCCAGCGCGGAAGTGGCGCAGTCAGCGCAGCGGTAGTTCACCGGTGAACAAAGGAATCCAATGTTCGGGTTGGTTCGCGGGCACTAATTCGGATCTCATTAAGGATAATATTTATTTTTATTTAAAAATTTAATGTAGTATTATTAGACACCTAAAAATATTTTTACCCACAGTTTCCTTCGATTTTTAAAATTATTTAGTGTCACAAGGCCCACTTGTTGTCTTTACGAAAGTATCCTCATAAAACTATAAACTAGCACAGAACAATGCCGCCTTGGCAATTGCTTTTGCTTGCAGAAAACGGACCGCTGGTCTCCTGCCCATCTGGAATTTCCTTGAGATAGAATATTATGTCAACTATATTAAAACATTGCGCTAAACCGTCATTTTGCTAAAGGAATATATGCTTATCGAAAATACAGCTTTGCTCAATTTTGTGTCACAACGTCCACTGCGAGGAAAGTTTTGGGTAAAGCCCTTTACTGATTTTTTTATTTGAAAATGTATTTAATGTATGTATTAGAAACGTGAAGATATTTTTACTCCTAACTTATTTTGATTTTTAAAATTATTGACTGTCACAATGTCGACGAGGAAAGTTCTGAGTAAAGCCTATTACAGATTTTGTATTTTTACTTCCCTTGTTTGAAAGACGAAGGAAGTATTGTAATCACGAAAAAATCACCTTCCTAGATTTCTTCAGATCTTCACGTTTCAGGGTCCGTAGATGACGAAAAACAAGTTTTGTCAATTCCGTCTGCCTGTTTGTCTGTCTGTCTTTTGGCGGTATAACTCAAAAACTATTTGTCGGAGGAAGATGATATTTTGCATGGAATGAAACCGGTACAATTTCAGACAAATATATACAGGGTGAGCACCTTAAAAGATAAAATTTTGTTTATTTTTGCGTTAATTTTGAAATAGAAGGAAGTAGTAATTTTTACATAGGTTAGGTTTTACACTTGCCGAAAATAGGACTCAACAGATACATGATAATGTCACAAAAGAGTCGAAACGTTTTAACAATAAGATCGTTCTGTTCAAGAGAGGCGCGCGCCGCACTCGTTCCGATGTCTCGATGACGCAGATGAAAAATCGATGTGGTTACTATCTGATTCGTAGATGCGGCGGGCTACATTTTTTTATTTGAAAATGTATTTAATGTATTAGAAACGTAAAGATATTTTTACTGCTAATTTAATGTAATTTTTAAAATTATTTAGTGTCACAATGTCGACGAGGGAAGTTCTGGTTAAAGCCTTTAAAATTTTTCTTTTTATGTTAATTTCCACAAATGTAAATGTACTTATTTGAATTTTGGTGTTCATGCGTTGAACGTATACCAAATGAAAGAGAAGACAATTTCCTCCATTTTATATAGGTGAGGTTTTTTCTCCGGTCAATCGTTCAGCCACAAGAGCGCCGCGAAGTTAGGTGTTAAAAGCAAAAAAAAAAGGAAATTATCCCAGTTTATTTTAAAGTAGCTCGAAAACTATCTATTCTTCGTAAACCAAAAATGGTATATGAAATGAATCTTCATAAATGAAATGTTGGCAAACCTGTTATTCGGGTACAGCGACCCAAAAAACCTATAGAGCCAAATATCAAAACTACAAAACGTTCCCCTATTTTCTACTATTTGACTGGACTATAATTTCTCGGCGCTATCGCTGCTGAACGATTGATCGGAAAAAATAACCTCACGTATAAAATGTAGAAAATTTTATCCTCTTTTATTTCATATAGGTTCAACATTTAAGAAATTGGATAGTTTTCGAGTAATTTGGAGAAACTAAGAAAAATAGTTTTTACTCCGTTTTTGCTTAAAAAACGTGTTTTCGGTAAAAATTCTTATTGGCAAACCTGATATTCGTGTACAGCTACCCAAAAAACATATAGGAACCAAATATCAAAACTCTACCAAAACTTTTTCCTATTTTCTATCATTTGACTAGACTGTAACTTCGCGGCGCTCTCGCGGCTGAACGATTGGTCGGAGAAAAAACCTCAAGTACATAAAATGTAGGAAATTGTATCTTATTTCATTTCATAAAGGTTCAACATTTACGAAAAATGGATAGCTTTCGGTTAATTTTACAAAAACTAAAAAAAAACAGTTCCTACACCGTTTTTGCTTAAAGAAACATGTTTCCAGTCAAAATTTTTGTTGGCGAACTACAATAGGGTGCTATTAGCTCTAGGTGTTTAAAAGACAGGAATTTTGATCGGTCGGTGCTGTGAGGATATTTGTGCCTGTGACATATACAATTGCTTATCGGGAATTCTTTCACCACTCATAGAGCTAAAAGCACGTCCTTGGCTTACACTCGGGGAATAATCGAAAGTTCGCCGGCTATGCCGTAAGTGGTGGTGACAAAGTTTGGGACGGTTTGACGTTTCTTCGTAGCACGTTTCGATGGCCTGCAGGATTCATTTATCGTTTCTCGCTGCAGTATTAGTGCCCTCATCGACCTGAATAAACAGGAATGTGGATGCGGATTCTGAAATCGTTTGTCACTTGAAGATCAAGCGCGAACAACGATGAAGGCAAAATAAGCCAGGAGGGGTCTCAGAAAACCTGTCATCTGATTATCAAGCGTCCAAGGCGGTGTAGGTGGTTTTAGTAGTCACGTATTACTTTGCCAATTAAGAGCGCACAAAGATGTAGTTAATAAAGCACCTAGAACTGGGTTTGGAGATTCCATAGTGGTTCCGCTTGGCCGGATGAAGTCCAGGCTCCTACATGGCTTATCGTCTGGTGGGACAAAGGTGGGGCTGCGCTGCTCGTAGAAGGGCAAATATATTGTTATGGTACACTAGTATTTGGATTTGGCTGAATTTTTAATATGTAAATAGAATTTGCTAGATCAATGCAATCGATTTTAAAAAATTATAAAAAAGAGGCTGTTTGAATTAAGTTCATATTAAAAAATTTAATTTGAGAATATTTATAGAAAGTTATTAATAAAATATGATTTTGAACAAAATAATATTGAAATGATAGTTTTTGAAAGGGGACAGGTGTTTTGGAATAAAAAATAAATTAATAAATGGTATTATCACGAATGACGAATGCAGATTCTGATAAGAATTTAGTATAGTAGGTAAAGATCAAAATAAAATTATAAGTAGAAGGCAATAATAATAGAATAGATGGTCGTTATGAGAAAATTTTGTTATAATAATAATTATAAAATAACAACTCAAGAAACATGTACATTTGAATTTTGGTCTGAATAAAAAAGGTAAAATGTTAACCCCTTTTATTTAAAAAACTGTTTGGAATAGTAATAAAGGCTACAACAAAATTTGCGTGGTGTGAAAAACGAAATACGAAGTAAAAGTTACAGAAGATACATGGTACCTAGTCGAATTGGATGAATATTGAAATGGAGATTTACATAATAGAAGAATTGAAGATTACATGGAAATATACAATTGGACAAGTGATTACATAAGTTTGGGTGTTACTGAGTGGAGATTGGAGGAGCATCAAGGAAGGAAAAGAGTCCATTATTAGGTGTGTTGCTGGGGCAGGTCCGAAACTATTGTGGAGCTGTAGGCTGATTTCCGTCTCCGGCAAATTCCTCGAATGCAATTGCTCGAAATCAATTGCTCGAAAATGAAATTGCGCGAATGTAACCTTTCTCGAAATACAAGTTCCTCGAACCGCAATTTCTCGAAAATGTTTTGCTCGAATTTATGTGGTCTTAACATCTGGAAATTTATTTTGTCATTAAAGAGGGAGCAGAGTTTGAACGAATTACGGATAGAACAATATGTCAGCGGTCAACAACACACCATAAATAGAAGAATATATCATGATAGTGCACAGAGACTTTTAAGATCAGTGAATAATTATGGACATGACAGAAATATATATGATTATGTACGTGGAATAGCACATAACATATCATATTAAAAACATATCATATTTGGTTTTTATAATTTTTAACTTAATCACATACCTATAAGTACCTATTTTTTATTAATAACGGTTATAATTTGCAATTTGTGTTTTTTTATATTTGATATTAACTGATTCGAGTTAAGGCTATTTCACAACTTTATTTTTTTCGAGCAACAGATAATCGAGAAATTGCTGTTCGAGAAACTTGCAATTCGAGCAAAGTCACATTCGAGCAATTGACTTTCGAGCAACCGATTTCGAGCAATTCGTTTTCGAGCAATTGCATTCGAGCAATTTACCTAGAAGAAGTGTTTGAAGTCTGGCACATTGGAAGGTGTGACACTAATGGAGCAGTTTTTGAGAGGTCTCTATACTGGAAGGTGACAGCCACGAGAACAGTACATGACACAGTAGATGCTTATAGCTACTGGGTGAACAAGTGTCATCGGTTGCTGGCAACGGGAGCCAGCTGTCAGTGAGTGAGTGTTAGCAGCTGGATACAAACGGGGCCGAGCTGTGCATTGTAGGTGGATTGCTCTCTTGGAGATAAAATAAGGACCATACAAGGTGGGCGTTTCATTTAAGAATACCAAGACATTTTAAAGAGGTGGAATTAAATAGAAATAATAGCTTACCATTTTATATAAGGTTGTATTGTACAATTCTTGGAATTGGACATTTGTCATTCTAATTTCATAATTAATTTGTTGACAATTGTTTGACATTTTTGAGTGACAAATTGTATTTGAATGAATAGTTGAGAAATATTTGAAAGTCAAATTTTTTAGAGCTAAGCTACTTGATAATTAAACCAAGAACCCTGAAAGAGTGTCAAGGCGCTGTCATTTTAATAATTTGATATTATTGATAATTAAAAGGCATAATTCAAGTTAAAACAAATAAGAGCAGTCACTACAATATATTGCAACTAAGATGGCGTCTTGAATGTTGAAATATAATTGGAACTGGCGGAAATGTCAGTGAGAAACGAATAAACAAGTACAGCAATGCACCTGTCTTTTTTTTATTGAACTACAAAATTTATTTGGCAGAATACAAAGTGAAGATGTATAATAAACTTTTAGCGAAAAAAGTATTATCAAAGAAACAATAACAGTTGCAAGATTGATGTACAAAGATAATCGAAATTTAATAAGAACAAGCAATGATGAATAAAAGCAATGACATTACATTATTGGTGGTAGCAGTAAATAGATGTTATTGGTTATTAGCAGTAAGCCACTATTGAACGAAACACGAGTATCAAGGCACAGATTAAATAGTAGTTCTTTAATGACAAGGCAATATTTTTTTATTGTTATTCCAAAGGAGACAGTAATAACTTTCTTATATTTGATGTGATTTAAAGTATTTAAACAGTAGATTAGTGACAATGTGCTATATTAATAAATGTACAGTAAGTACTTAATGTGATTACCATTTTTCTGGATTACATGTTTTTTCGCCGGAAACAATTGAACACCACTGCATTATTCCAAATTGAGAAGTTTGACAACTGAGAAACAATTGCTACCACACTTGAAAATGAGATTATAGTCACAGTTTCCTGGCATATAGGAAAACTTGATTACCCTGTTTAAAAAAAGCATTACTGGTCATTCAAATTAATTTTTTCTGTTTATCAAAAAAAAAATACAGGAATAGACAAAATTACTAATGTTTTTTTCTGGAAAGATTTTAAGGCTAGCGGTTTTACCATTAAAGGGTTAATGTCTGATCTGTATCGTTACACGTCAGTTCATCCGGCAGTGGTCAACCGATAATAACCATATCGTATGTTATTTAAGGTCCCGGGTGGGGTAGCTTGAACAAGCGTCCACGTTCGATCAGCAGAGTTAAGCAACGCTCTTTCTTGTCAGAACTTGGATGGGAGTTCCATGGCTGCTTCTCTCGACGCCTCGTGATACGGCTGTCACGGAAATAGTTGGTTCCGGATGTCATACTAACATCATGGCAGTCGTTAGTGGGGTTGGAAGTCCCCATAAAATGTACAGCGACGCCTATAATTGGCCTAACGGCTGTTGGCTGAGTACCAACATAAAATAAAAATACCAAAAATCACCTAAATCATTCCAAGCTTTCTCTTGTTATAAGCAAAGAGTATTTAAGCAGAATACTGGCTAAACGAAACTCATGTGATTATAGGTAAGTCACAATAAATCTTTTTCAGGAAAGTACGGCATGTCACGTCTAAATGTTGCCTCAATGTATACAGAGTGATTCATTCGAACTAAATGGGTGTATACTGACCTCAAGAGAGGTACATTCAACAAAAAAATAATTGCGTATGGGAAAAATTTCGGATTAGGGCCTGGCAGAAGCTTTTGAGAACTACTGATTAATACCACAACCTGTATTAGGTAACTGAGTTAAGCTTATATTAACCGCTAATATGTAATGCACCAAATGTAAATGAAATACCTGAATAACTGCATTTTAGTGCTGCATTTTATCCACATTTGGTCTTATCGCAACCACCTGTGCCATGTTTATGTTTCATGCTTTAACGACCGTGTCTATAGAAATGCATTTCAGTGGCCGTCAGTCAATTTAAGCAATTAAATGTTTGTGCGATTATTTTTAATTTTTGACGTATAGTTTACTATGCAAAGTTGTTCTGTTTGATGTGGCCAAATTATCATTCAACTTAATGACCATACTTATGAATCACCATGTAATGTGACATATTTCAGAGTGATGTATTAAATGACAAGAGCAAAATAGCAGGATCTTCAACAATGCCTCATAAAAGCTGATTAAGTAATGAAAACGTATTTGATCTATTTTCCCCACTCTTACAATATACAGTAATATACAGTGTGTCAATTTATATAAGGAATATACCGGGTTTCTTACGAATATTACAAATATCGGATTTGGCTATTTCTATTGCTTTCGATTTAACAAGAAATTGCATCTACTTTTTATTTTTAAATAGAACACACTCTATTTTTTGTTTTGGGCGTAGGAAACAATGTATGCCGAAAAGTAAAAATAAACAAGACATTTTACAAGTAACAAACGACTTCCGGGATTGGACCGTGTCATGATTGAGATTGAAGAACTCAACGTTTCGCCCACTTTCGTAAGGGGCTTTATCAGGAGGAAAAGACAAAAGAGAACGGTAACTCAACGTGTTAACCAAGCCAGAGGCGAAACTCTTTGCAATAGAAGGGATAGAAGACCACGGTAACTCAACGTGTGAACTACGTCAGAGGCGAAACTCGACTAAATAACGGAAGAAAAAAGGCGACAATTTATAGGCAAGCGCCGTCGCGGTTCAGCACTTTCCACATAGAAGGAAGGGGAAAGCCTGCGTCCCGATTGAGATTGTTAGGTGTTTGTAAATCTCAATAGCTTTGCTAATATTTCTGCTAAAAAAGAATGGGGATTTGCAGATGATGAAAGTTTCATCAAAAAGGATCTTATGACCAGTATCGCGTTGGTGTTCGGCGATGACTGATGATGAAACGAGACCCGACTTGAGACAGTGCTGGTGCTCAGAGATGCGAGTTTTTACTGAACGACCTGTTTCACCAATGTATACATCATTACAAGAGCAAGGGACTCTATAAACACCTTTAGATGACATAGTGTTTAATTTATCTTTAGATGAAGGAAGAACCTGTGAGATTTTTCTCGGGGTTTGAATACTGTTTTAATGTTTTGTTTTTGAAGAAACTTTCCTATGCGGTTGATGCCTTGGTGGATATAGGGAAGAAAGACTATTGCTGCAGGAGGATCGGGTTTTGGAGGTTTGGGTGGCCGTGGATGAAGATGGCGATTGATGGCAGACTGTATATCCCTAGCACGGTAACCGTTATTCCTAAGAGCTTTCCGAATGTGGTTTAATTCAGCGTGGATATTATCGGGTTGGGATATGGAAACAGCCTGGTGTACAAGCGAATTGATAACAGACAGTTTTCGAGTAGGATGATGGTAGGAATCGGCATGTAGATAGCGATCAGTGTGAGTGAGTTTGCGATATACAGAATGACCAAGTTTGCCACTGGGTTGGCGAGAGACCTGTACATCTAACAAAGGAAGGGAACCGTTACTATCTATCTCCGTGGTAAAGTTAATGTTTGGATGTTGACTATTGAGATGATTTTAGAAGAGGGTTAACGTGTTTTTACCGTGTGGCCAAATAATAAAGGTATCGTCAACGTATCGAAACCAAATCTTAGGTTTCAATTCTGAAGATTCCAGAGCTACGGTTTCGAAAGCTTCCATGAAGATATTGGCAACGACAGGTGGAAGAGGAGAACCCATGGCCGCACCAGAGATTTGTTTAAAGAACTGCCTTTGAAATAGCAAATAAGTGGAAGAGAGGCAATTTTCTATCAAGGCAGGTAGACTTGAAGACGTCTCCCCATGCTCTGATAACAACTGTTGGATTATGATTATGGAATCGGGAATAGGAACTTTGGTAAAAAGGGAAGTGACATCGAAACTCACAAGTAAATCCTCAGGTTCGACGCTTATATTGGATATAAGTTCAACGAAATGGGCTGAATTGAGAACATAGGAGGGAGATTTACCAGTAGACTTTCTGAGGATAGTGGTTAGGTATTTAGCTAATGAGTAAGTAGGGGAATCTATGGTACTGACAATGCACCTAAGGGGAATGTCTTGTTTATGGATTTTGGGAAGACCCTAGAGCCGAGGAGGCTTTGAAGCGCGAGGAATCAATCTACGTTGAATATCAGTGAACAGATCTGGTAACTGAGGTGGCCCCGTGCACGCCACTGGTGGAAATAAATTAAATTTATTTTGACCGAACAATGCCACTTTATGAAATACTAACCTACGCCAAGTTTCATTAGAGTACACCTAGCCGTTTTCCAAATTATTGAAAAAAAACATTTTGTTCAAACTTCAACATCCTGTATCTTGAAAACGCAGCCATTTAGTCCCTTGTTTGTATGAACTTGTGCAGGAAAACACATTCCTAAAATAGTGCCGTGCAATTCCGAAACACATTGTATATCTGCAGGAGAGCTCTTTTACGAATTGTAAATATTAACAAACCACCCTTTTAGGCTGATTATTTGCACACCAACTTATATCGGCTGGCTTATTTTTACCGTCCTGGCTGCAATTAAACTCAAATAACTTTCAAAATAGGTTTTATTTGGTGATGTTTTGGAAAAATCAGCCCCAATTTTTTTTTGTTGGAGGTTGAAAACCAATTTCTTGTTTTTTTACAGATCTTATATTGCTTAGTTAGCTTACATATCAACTGCCTTATCTAACTTAACACTATATTCCATAATAACATTTTCAGAAATGTCACAATTTTGACAAATATCACTTCAAACACCTATTAATTCTTAATTTACAGTTCACATTTATAAATTGTGCACCTCAAGTCTTTTGTGTAATCTATGCTTACACATTCTTTATGCGATTCTTCTTAATACCAACAAAGTCCACAACTCCAGTGGGATAAGTAACTCAGTACGTCACTCATTTGACACCATTTCCGTTAGGTAATGAAGCTCATTACACCACTCAGTTACGTAATGGCTTCATCACCTAACTGAGTGGTGTAATGGCGTTATTACCTAACTGAAATAGTGTCAAATGAATGACATAATGACTATTAAAATATTTTTGAAAATGGCAGATCTGATATTTCTTTTATTCGCAATCTCATTGTAATGTGTCAATTTCATGACATGACAACAGCTGGGAACTAGATGATTACTTGAAACTAGCCAGGAAATTATTACATACCCCGAAAAATATTACATACCTGAAGAGTGGGGTGTTTCTATGGTAACAAAACATTGAGTGGGTTGTTTTCATGGTAACAAAAATATTAGCTACATTAAGATACCTATTATTCAGAATTCAATTGTAGTTATTTTTAAAATTAGATGATTGCAAATAAAATAGTATACATACCACGGTGGAAAGTTTCATCCCTGTCTCGAGATAAAGTTAACCTCGACGCTACGCGTCTCGGTAAACTACCTAATCTCCTTCCCACCTCGGTATGTAATATACTATTAATGCACTTTTCTCAATTTTGGGCAGTTGTAGATAAAATTTTGTACAATACATGTGTGATAATGCATCATTAAAATACTTGTGCGGTTACATAACTCGTGCTACGCACTCGTCTGTTTTTTGCGCTATCAACTTTACTTATAAAAAAATAGACTGTTTGTAGCTGTATAATATTGTGTGCCTACATAAATGTAGTGATTGTTGTTTCTATAGTAATCAAATACAAAATAAATAAATAAATAAACAGTCCTAGAACCCTTATATTATATTTTATACATGAAGTAAGAGGGAAGGAGACCGATCCCCAAGCAGGCCGCTTTAGTAGTACCGTAGTCTGCCACTCGCGGTGCAAATGTTCTGCGCCGGGTTAATTGGTGGCAGGGTGGGGGTTTGCTTACGTCTGGTTTACGTTTTGATTTGCCGCAGCGGTCGTATGCCACGATTACGTGACAGATCGAGGACCCGGCGGAAACACCAGCGCTGCCAGTGGTAGATACTGTACTTTAAAGAGCCGTAAATATCATCGCAGATTCTGTAGCATGGCAATCGGTATCCTTTCTATTTACTCCATGGGTATATGATATTGTGGCCATACTCACCAACACGAATACGCGAAGTTGAACCTTCGGTAAGTAATAACTGACTCAAAAACAAGTAAAAATAGATCGGTAGCTAAATATTATTTAATAGTATAAGGCCGTTATTGGGCATTTAACGGTCGCGGATAAATTTGGTATGTAATATCGATAGTATGTTGTTGAATAGTTTTCGTAATTATCTACTAAAAGTGGGCAATCTTAAGATATATGATTATAATAAAAACAAATAAAAGTTTTTCGTAACCTGAGTCCCACATGTAATTGTTAAATTTTAACGGTCATGGCTATTATGGGTGATATTTCGATTAAGCAGACAGTGCTGATATAGTGAAATAACATGCAGGTATTATGAAATAGTTATTAACGTCATTACCCCGATATATAGCAAATAACGGACGAGGTTGAATTTTTGAACCAAGTCCGTTATTTGCGTATCGGCCGTGTGTCGTTCAAGATGTTTCGCAATAAAAATGTATACATTTTAAGAACAATGTATTAAACATAATTTAAAAATCACGTGACCTTTAACGGCCTGCGGCCGCTATAATCCTTAACTCCACTACTCTCTAACGGCCGGCGGCTGTTATAATTTTTAACAGCTTGCAGCTGCTAGGAGTGACTTTTCCTGTGTTTAGTTAGTTCAGTTAAAATGCAATAACGGTACAGTATTACAAAAAAATAATAACGGTCGAACAAATGTGCTTAGATACACAGTTACCAAACTATGCGTTACAAATTGACGGATAACTGCTACTATGTACAATAAAAACCATCTCTTTGAATATCACAAATTCGTTAAAACCCCTCACCACACATACACTTCCATTTGTGATTTGGTCACGATTGCATCGTTGCCTTTTCGCTCTGAAAGTTTTTCTTAGCTACTGAGGATAACAGCTTGGCTGCCGAAATACGTATTTAGCAGTTGTTAAATATATGTGTGGTGACTGGTTTTAACGAATTTGTGATATTTTCAAACCACAGGATCCAGCAGTGTTTTATTTTATCTCTTTGAATGATAATTTTTTGGCTAAGCGGGGATAGAAGACGAGAAAGTTGTATACGCATTTCTTGTCTGGCGGGAAGCACAACGTAATATACTTTAACTTTAAACCATCGAATTCTATGTTCAGGTTAAACAACATTAAAATGACAATTTCTATGTAAACAAGTAAGCAGCTAGGAATACTTGTTATAAATATTGAAATGGTATTAAGGCCACAACTTGGCTTTGTTCGCAGTGCAAAATATTCAACCGGGTCAATAAAGCACAGAGTTGGGATATTTTATATAATTGCAATTTTAAACAAAAATAAAAATATTAAATGCATTGATTATGAGATGCGAGAAACGGTAATTAGTCGGATAAAAGCAAGCAAAGGCAAAGCATATTTCAGAGGGTTTATATTTGGCTTGTGAATAAAGTAATATAATTAAAATGGTAGGTTTGTGCACATGTAAGGCCAGACCGAACGAAAGTAATTGACACAAAAAGGTTATTACGTGCAAAAAGAAACGTAGTTATCAATAAAAGCCAATGACAGTAAAAATTGTGAGCGAGCAGTAGGGTGAGGCAAGATGAGGGATAATATATAAAATTGCAAAAAGCAATTCCTGAATGGAGGCGACAGAATAAAAGCAAGCAACGTGAAAAGTGCGGAACTCAAAAATGAGTGCGTTAATAATTAAAAATATAGTACAAAAGCAGAGCTGTAAAATTAAAAACGTTTGTGAATGCAACGCTATGAATCAATTAGTTATAAGCAAAAAGAGACAATATTTTAGATTTTAAGAAAATGTTAGATTGTAATTTATGTACTCAAACTTTATTCTATTTGTGGTAAAAATTATCAATCCTAATTTCCAATTATTAGTGGAATAACACCGTATCCTAGCAACATAATGCTTTTTTGTCATTAAGAAGGGAACAATTTAATTAAATTATTGGCAGACAGGGCAAATTGGTGAGCCATGCACAATTACTGTTTTGATATTAATAAAAGTATTTTTACCAGTTAAAAAGTATTGCATTTTATTGCCCAAGTGTCCGTGTTTATGTGGGAATGTTTCTGAGAGGTTCCGCAGCATAAAAATATAAATTTCCAATATCCTCCTCGAGTGGACATCGGGAGCCGTTTAGTTGAAATTTTTCAAACATCATGGCCGGCCCAAGGAAGCATCGGAAGCAAGAGGTCAGCAATCGGGAACACCTTCCAGGTCTGCAAGAGCGTCGCCGTCGTCACCTGCACCCAGGGGAGCGTCTCCAGCAGGAAACGCCAGGAGCGTCACCTGATAGCAGCAACGAAGTGAACTTCGAAAGATAGGAGTGCCCAAAAATTGAAGTGTGAGCGTACGGGAAAACGACTTAAACCCAAAATTTAACCTTGCCGAAGAGTGCCACTTGGTTTACAAAAGGCCAATTACTTCATGGTGGTCAAAAATCGAACGGCGTCACCAGGTTTTGGGACGAAATCGATCAGAAACAGTTGAAAGAGCTGCGTGCATCCAAACAACGAAGAGGAGGTGTGACGTCATCGTAAAACAATCAAGTCGATGTTTTAATAGCTGGCAAGCGGGAATATTCAAATAATTTATTTACCTGACGAGTTTGCACAGTAGTTCACGATTTTAAACGTTCAAGTTCAAGCTGTACGAAAAAAACCATTTTGTGTTCATCTGTCAATTTACGAGATTGTAAATTTTATCTACTAATAACGAGCAAACGAGCTACTTTGAGACAAATAACCTAAAATTTGTGATTATGGTTTATTTATGAATCCAACTCATGAGATAAGAAGTCTTATGTGCCGAGAACTAGCGTAATCAGTATTGCAGTTAAATAAAATAGAAAGAGGGGCATTCAACCATTTTTATTTGTGCGATTAATTATTTCAGTTCCATTTTAACCAGCCTTAAATTTACTGACAGGCAAACTATCAGCACAGTATAAAAATAAAAAACTGATAATTTTGTATGTACTAGGATCTCTGCTTGTACAGTTTCACTTATAATATTATTTTAATACCAAAATAAATAATTACAAACAGCCACCAGATGAAGGTTCCTTTACAATATATCAAATTGGGAGATAAGTTATACAACTACACAGAATACAATTACTTTATTAATAGTATTGGTACACCCAGTATTTAAGGAATCATATTAAGCATCTGATCAAAGGTCAAATTTAATTCTTCTTAGGTGGTTTA
>CALNHX010011519.1:0-31435 GCA_940337035.1 Agriotes lineatus
TTTATTTATTTATAAACGATGTCACCACTGCATTGTTAGTAGCACTGGCAAGCTATGTCAAATTCGAGATTTGCAGGTTAAGTTTTTCGTCAGTCTGTGTCAAACAACACACAAAACATAACCTACTAGCCTCCAATTTGACATAGACTGACAATACACTTCAGTACTGCCAAACGTATAACATGAATCACTTTCCAAATTGTCACTATGACTTTTCATGGCTGTCAATAACAAAATTTGTTTTTTTTAGGTATTTATTGATTAATGAAATTATAAGAATTGAATAAAATTTTGTATTATACACGACGATCAAGTTATTATTATCCACTGTTGAATCATTAACGTCTCGACTTCATCTAGACGTTAAAACGATTCACTCCTCAATAAAATTTAACTATCGTCTTGTATAATAAATAACTATAAAAACGCCGAATAAAATGTTATATTGTTCTGTTTTATGTAAGTCGAAAATGTATGTAATACTAAAATCGAAGAATTTAATAAATGAATTATGAAAATAACTTGTTGGAAATTATTATGTGTTATCTGAATACCGCTGTTGTATTTCGATAAATATGAGTGTAAATTAATACCATGATTTGAGATACAACGAATTAGTGTGTGGTGATGTAGAAGTTAATATTGCAGTACATAGTAATTACGTAATACTAGTTACTAGTACACTAAACTAAATTTTTAATGCATTGGAAAAAGTTATGCAACCCATTATACTAGTCAACTTAATACTATTTTTTTTAAATTTAATTTTAGGGGTCGGATTCTAACGTAGGTTCTGTTTGATGGTGTCAACTTGTCATTTGCTCTTTGCACCTCATAAATTTATAGATAAAAAATGTCTAGAAGGAAATATACACGTCGCAACAGTAATAGACTATAATTCTGTTTTATTTTCTTATTTTATAATTAACATTAAACAAATCGATGACATTAATCGAACTGTCATAAGATAAGCATTAAAAATTAGAGTATAGTGGCATTCATTCTGGACGCTTTTAATGAATTTGCTCGATTCACTGTTCATAAAGTTAATTCTGAAATTCTATAGGCTACCCACATTAATTTTTAAAGTGGGTTTTAATACATTTCTTAATTTTTAAACATGTTTAAATATTGAATTAAGACACCATAAATTTAATATAAAACGAGCGTTAATTTAGGATACCAGAAAAGCATTTTTTGCCAACATAAATAAGAAATGAAGAAGTTATAAGTGTCCAGAATTAATGTCTCTTGTGTAGTATGTTGGCTACACAAAATGGTAAATATAAAAATATGTTTAAAAGTGAGATTTTCATATTAACAATAGCAACTATATTAAAATAGTATAATACATTATAATACAGATTGTCTAGTGATGTTATATCTAACTAGTAAAATATCTTTTATCATTGTTTACCTGAAAAACTGACCAAAAACCAAATTTTGCATTTAAATTTATCCTAGATAACAACCTTTTCGGACAATATGTGGTCAAAACGACCTTTTGATATACAACAGTGTTAATTTTATATGTACTGTGAGTTTTGACTACTTTATCCAAGATCCCAACACTTTATAGAAGAAGCAAATTTTAAGTAGGCAAAATCCACGGTACATATATATAAAACTATCGTAGCGCCAGTAGTTGAAATAGACTTTATACATAGTTATATATATATATATATATATGATTTTTTCGCCTCGCTAAAGAATGCGACTCGCTGTTTTTTTTAATTAAAGGAGGGCCGTAATTGCACGAGGGATTAAATTCACTTTGCCCCCATGATATATATATATATATATATATATATGATTTTTTCGCCTCGCTAAAGAATGCGACTCGCTGTTTTTTTAATTAAAGAATATCAAAATACATGTGGCATTTTGGGTATATTGCTAATCAGGTCGTCTATGTGATGCGATCAACAAACAACTGTTTGTTGTGAGTGAAAATAGAGTGCTAGTGAAGACAAACAAACCGACGAAACATATTTTTTAGACGACCACATATGAAAGTAACATTATCGCGACAGCTGCCTACTATAGAAAGTTGACAATTTCATACACTAGCACGATATTATATCGTACTAGTCATATCGTAACGGCACAAAGTTATTCAAATCACGGCCTGCTTAATTGTGCGACAAACGTCACTTGACGTTTGTCACACTATTCAGCAGACTGTGATTCAAATAATCCAGACGCTTTTGCTTTATTCGTTGCTCTGCTTCCAACAAGCTCTAATTTTTTATAATTGTACCAATAATAATATAACAATCAATTTTGCAAACGAAATAAAAACAATTCTTAAAAATAGAATTTACTTTGAGTGGTCGTCTAAAAAATAGTGGTTCATAACTCGCCCGAAAGTGCAAATATCTGTGCTAGTGTTTTAGATACACTCGGGCTTTGCTTCGCTACGCCCTCGTTTGTCCAATCAACACTCGCACGATATTTGCTACTTTCGACGCTTGTAATGAAAATAACTATTCCAGTAGATGTCAAACTATTATAAAAATGTGTAGCAGCGGTGACGACGATTCAGATTTGCCCTCTGATATTGCAGAAGAGGCAAATGCTGCAACATTGGATGGGTTACCGGAAAAGTCAAAGGAAAAGTAGCGATGCAAGAAAATATTGACATCAAAAACCCAAAATTTATTGCATTACTGAAGCTTCAGGTTGCAGGTTACAGGCCAAAGAAACCCAAAACTTTCACGCGAGGAGATCTCAACTAATTTTTATTGGAAGCTCCAGATGAGTACCTACTGATGAAGGTATTAATTACAAAATTGTTATAAACAAGAGTGCCCGTTTTAAATTTTTTTTTTCTAATTTGCTGTCGTAACAAAGCCGTTACCGCATCCATTTTGAGTGCGGTCATGAACCATTACCAAACCCGAAATCATTTTTTTTTCGGTTGGTGACATTGCACGAAATGTCAGTGTGAGTTTAAGGTTATAGCCAATGACACTAATGACAGTAAATTAACCGTAGAATTTTCGGCAATTTGCCGTATTTCTGGCCGAGTGCAGGAAATTTCTGAATTTATTGTGAAACACTAATCCACACTAATTTTACAATTTCACGTGCGAACGCTTGCGAAAAATGACATTTATGGTGAGTCGACTTGATTAAAATTTAAAATTTTGTTTTAAATGTATGCTTTGCAATAAAACTGTCACCAACTGTTACAAAATTCCCTAAATTACGAAAATTTATTTTATTTGTAGTAAAACGGTATATAACTTGCAAATTAGAAAAAATTACATAAAAAACTCGTTTTATAAAACTTCCGAGCACTCGTCCTTCACAGCACTCCTGCTTTCGGCAGTCGTGTTGCAAACTGGACTCGTGTCGAAATACAAGTTTTATAAAACTCGTGTTTTACAGGGTTTTCCGATTGCTTTTCACCATGCATCAATTGTGTTTCACTATTTGTCAAATGTAATTCCCATTTGTCAATATTGGCAAGTGTTGACAAGAGGGAAAATCATTTGAGATAAGGTGAAACACAATTGATACATGGTGAAAAGCAATTGAAAAACACTGTAATATACTATTATCCGTTACAGCTTGTCCTGATCATAGGTATCTCAGGTGCTCCTCGGTGTTGCGAACTCACCAAATTGGAGCAAAAGACGGAATTTTTAATTATTCAAATCCCAGATCCGAAAACAACAAATGCGAGCGCCTTTACTGGTTATTGTCTAAGGATGATTCAGCTACACCTTTAGTGGATGCTTGAGTAAACATTTTAAGCATCAAATGTCACGGGCGATGGAAGTCCACGTCTGTCGCTGAAATTAATGTGGCTTGAGTCCATTGCAAGTAAAGTGCAAGCCTCGAATCAATTATAGGAGAAACATTCTTAGAATACTGTGATATAAAGTTTTTTCAAATGCAATTTGACATTTTTGAAATTTACTGTCAATTTTAATTTATTAAATATAATCATTAACACCTACAGTTTCTATGGAAATTACTTTACCTCCCGTGAGAATTTTTGTTTACTTTACCTCCCGTGTGAGGTAAATTAGAGTGGATACTGACAAAACTAGAAGACATTTATGTAAAAGGTGTTGAAAAAAGCAAGTGCTCCAGTTTGTACAGAAAAAAATATCAATTTGGAAGATTACGATTGTCTCTTACTTGGACGTCTGTTAACATCGAATCCGTTTGTGAAATGCAATTATCACAATTGTTTAGCAACTCCAACCTTTGCATTCGCGATCACTGTAGTGTAGAGACTATTGGCTCTGTTATAATGGAATCGTTAGAACTAATAAACGCATTTCGATCAAACCCATGTCCATCGAATGAATGAAGAACTCAAGGATGACATTTGAAATCCATACAAAAAAGATTTAAAGGAATGGGTTTTTAATTCACAACAGCTATAAGATAAATGTATAAGAATACTACGTAACTCTTATTTTGAACATATAGATATACATTTACCATAAATGTAATACAATTCTTTACAGGCAAAGGTAGTTTTGTTTGTAAATATATTTTTGACAATTACATATACTCATAAAAAAATGTAAAAAAATAGAATAACATTAATCATTTATTGCATATGCAAAATACATTCTATCAGTTAATTCATCTGACTAAATGTTTTGTATGCCTGTCTTAGGTTTATTGCTACACTCCTATAGAATGCTATGCCATTGAAGAAAGATTATTTATTTATTACATTACAGGAACTGATTCGAGTGATCAATAAAGACAGATTGTAGAATTTGTCTATAATGGGTGTACAGAAGGGAGACTCGAAAATAAATAGAAAAGTAGGTGCACCACCCAACCTATAAGAAATGCTTAAAGTATTGATAATAATAGCAATAATACTATTTATTGAGAAAATGTTTACATAATGCTTTCAAGAAGGCAAATTACCTCAGCAGTGGAAAGAAAGTGTGGTGGTTCCAATGTATAAGAAAGGGGATAAGTTGAATCCAGCTAACTATCGTCCCATCTCTCTGACATGTATCGCCTGTAAATGCATGGAGCGTATTATTGTTAACCAGCTGAGAAATGTTTTATTGCAAGAAAACATAATAATTCAGGAACAGCACGGATTCACTCCGCGCAGGTCAACAGTGTCTAACCTGCTATCTTGCCTAGACAAGTGGACAACAGCACATGATTCCCGGGAGCCTCTCGATGTAATATACTTGGATTTTGAAAAGGCCTTCGACAGAGTCCCAATTCAACGTCTTATAGCCAAATTAGATCATCTTGGAATTCGTGGCAAGTTGTTGAAATGCATTGAAGACTTTCTAACAAATAGGAATTTCTGTGTAAGATCAGGCAAGTCAAAGTCGCAGCCAAAATTAGTAAGAAGTGGAGTACCCCAGGGATCGGTTCTCTCGCCCACTCTATTCACGCTTTTCATGCTCGATTTGAGGAAGGTCATAAAATCTAATGTATTATTCTTCGCTGATGATGTCAAATATTTTGCTAATCCTTTAACAAGCTCAGGGCAACTCCAACAAGACCTAGACAGAATACAAGAATGGACCAGGAACTGGTTGATTAACTTAAATGCCAGCAAGTGCACTATTTTGCGTATTGGAGCTAATAATCCTAGGACAGCCTACTACACTGATGGCGTTCCTATTACTACTGTCACTGAACAGAAAGACCTTGGAATACTGGTATCCTCAAACCTAAAATGGGAGTTTTATATAACTGGAATTGTCAAAACTGCCAACTCGGTAATCTACATGATAAGGAAAGCATTCCAATATCTTAAAACAGACACATTTGTCAAAATTTACAAAACGTACATTAGGCCTTTGTTGGAATACGGTTTTCAGATATGGAATCCTTACTTCCAGAAGGATATTACATTGATAGAGAATGTCCGACGTCGGGCTACTAAACTACCACACGGATTCAGAAGACTCGAGTACCCACATCGTCTTGAACTGCTCAAACTCCCAACACTGCAACAACGTCGGCAACGTGGCGATTTGATTAAAACCTTTAAAATATTAAACAGAGCTAAAATCCATGCTCAAACTCCAATCAAGAACCAATTTACGAGGACACAAGATGCACCTGTTAAGAACCAGAGCAGAACTTAATCCTCGACATAATTTTCTGTGTAATCGCGTAGTGAGTGACTGGAACAAATTACCTGAAGAAGTAACTAATGCCACATCCATAAATCAATTTAAAAATAGACTGGACAAACATTTTGCAAACAATACTACGAACACAAATACAATACAATAAAACAACTAACTATTAACAAACTTGATACAACATAATGCAATATCATGTATTATATGTGGATATATCAGCTTAAAGCTGCTTTTATACTACTACTACTACTACTAATAATAATAATAATAATAATAATAATAATAATAATAATAATAATAATAATAATAATAATTCTCAAAAGGCGGAATATCGGCATAGCCGTTTTTCAACTGCGCCTGCAAATACAAAAACAAAAGAAAATATATATCTACATGTAATATTAAAAATCTGGTGTAATACAAGCACACAACTTCCTTTTACAGTGATCTTATAATTAGCTCAAAATTTGGGTTTTAATTTTTAAGCATTTGTCAAAATTTTTTAAAAATTGCAAATATTACAGAAACCGTACAAAATAGAGTGTTAGTTGAAGAGACCCATTTTCACTAAAACTTTAAGCTGAATTCAAAAATGTAGTAATATACCGGGTGTTCTACTTAAAATAGAGGTTAATAACAAGAAAATAAAAAAGAACAAAAGAAACCCATTTTAGAGGTATTCAACTGGAGAATCATCTATCTCACATCAATACACATTAAAAATGTAATAAAAATTTAAAGTTTGAAAAAATCGTTAGAGTAGTTTTTAAAAAAATCGAAAAAAAACTGAAAAATTACAAGAGTAAACGCCTACTTCCGGTTATGCGATTTTCTCCAAAAGCTTGCTGTCACACCTAGATAGTACACAGAACTTACCTATATAAATGAAGTTTCAACACCGTACCTCTTTTCGTTTTTGAGATATTCCGTTCACAGGCAGACAGACACAGAGACAGACAGATCAATGGGTTCAGGGGACTCTAAAACGTGAAGATCTGTTTTAAACTCAATTTCGAATTTTTGGGATGAATCCAATACTTTCTTTATTTTAAAAGAAAGTAAAAAAAATACAATAACAAGGTAGATAATTATCCAAGGTATATAGGTATGCAGTAGTATACATATCTAAAGCAAAACAGTCAAAGTAGTACGATTCAACATGAACTAAAGGAGATAAAGATAATAATTACTTTCTAGTTTGATTAACATGAAATGTAGATTTACAATTTAATTTAAACGACTGAGAGTTCACACTGATAAGGAACAATTCCTGTATATTATTTATCAAAGTGGGTGTTATAATTTCAAAGCAGCATTCGAATTTAGCTGTGTTATGAATGTGTATGTATGAATGTTATGTATAACGAACTGTTCCCTATTTTTCAGGTTTAAATCGTAATAAACCATTATCTGATTTAATAGAGAACAGAAATATTTAGGTACCTTGTAAATCAAAATGTGATATATAAGCATACAGTAATATACGGAAAAACGATTTTCAATTTTAAATATTTTCAAGTCATTGTAATAAAGTGTAACGTGCTGTCTGAAATATATATTAAATGAATAACGCAAACAGCAGTTTTGCAAAAGCTGAAGGTTATGTTTAGATTGCTGAGTTAAAAAATTATACTATGCCTGACTACAACAATCTAATTAGCTAATAATTAAGATATGGACAATGGGCCATTTAACATCGGACGGTAGGACTCTTAAATTTATACAAAGAAGACAGACTTTTTTGTTATATGTGATTCGAAATTTAAATTGCAATCGAGCACATTTGGAGAACGTTATAATACTATCACCGATCACAATGTTAGTGTTAAGATAAGAAAGCGCTCTATCTAGTATTGTGGGTGAACCAAAGCACATAACCACTGATTTTGATGGATTGATAGTAAAACCATTGTTCTTCGACCACAATGAGATGGTAGATAAATTCTGCTTCATAATCTCCATAGCGTAGTTAATTTGAGATGGATCCTGGGTAAAGTATAATTGTGCCTCATCCGCGTACAGATGTACATTGCAGCTGGCAGTCAAATATTCAGCGAGATCGGCGGTAAATAATGCAAAAAGAATAAGGCTAAGAATACTACTTAGGTGTACTTCTTGGGCAACATCCAGTTCTACGAATAAAATTTTAACTTGCTGTATACGCCCAGAAAGATAGCTCCATATCCATTCACATGCAGTATCATCGCAGCCGTAAAACCGGAGCTTAGCTAAAAGAATGTTACGTGAAAAAGCGTAATTAGAATTTAATTTGTGCATAATTCTTTGCCGAGTAAACGCGGTCGTCGTGCGAACGCAGCTTTATTCTCCGCCCGCGCTGTTATTTGGTAATCTGCTTTACCGTCAGACTTCAGCAGTTGCTTCAAGCTGTTCGTTTTGTTTTTGTTGTATTTCTCTTCCACAAAGTGGCGCCAGCCGGCAGCATCCGTGTGATACTTTGTGCTCCAAATTTCGCCCTTAACTTCTAGTAGTTTAAAGAGGTTTTTCGTGCAAGCTTTACTTGATGCGGACTCTGGGTTTGGACACGTACTTGGGACAAATACGTCCACGTCTTTTAGACGTATTATTTATTGCAAGTCGTTAGTCGTCTTGGCCATCGCCTGTAATTACAGGGTGAGTGATTACTCATTTTCGATTTTGGTAACGTAATGCATGTAGCTGAGTTTCGTTCGTCATTTTTAGCATCACCCGAGAGTTGTATAAACTTCAGCGATTTCACCTACTTAAGAAGGCGTGTTTACCCCACTGCTTCTGGGAGTCTAGTTTGATTTCGAGCCATAGCCTGAGTGCTCTGATAGTGACGTTTGTCATCATCCTCAACCTGCAGCAGCAGCAGCTGTAAGGACCCGTTTGGAGGCTATTTAATTTACCCCCTGCAGAAGCATGAATTCTTCAGATCAGTAGCGTACGACCTAATGATCCGCGGTAATGATATTTGTACCGCAAGCAATGTGAAAGAAACTGAAGCTGTTCTTAGTATGTTATTTTACATTTTACTGGTTTAATATTAGTTTTCGTATTGAATTATGCTAATCACTACTATATTAACGTTATTTAGGGGTGCACCTTTCGAGTAAGTAACGCCCTAAGAAATTTCTGTACTGGCTATCTTATGCAGCGTTGTTTAACCCATTAACGCCCAGCGTCTTATTTAGAGGACAATGTGTGTAGGAATTTTTTTACGGCGACTTTGGGGTAATTGATTGGTTCCGGGTATGTGCCGGCTAAAAATACAAGCAGAAGGGTTTATCGAGCGCTACTTAATTTTCAAGAATCAGTAGTTGTGTCCCGCCTGTCGATGTGACTATATTGTGTTTTTACTTTCTCGCATACGGTAGTATAGAGAAAGTATTGTAATCGTCAAAAAAATCGACTTCGAGATTTTGACGAATCTTGACGTTTTAGACCTCCTAGAGTCCGAAAAAACCATTTTTCGAATTATGTCTGTGTGTGTGTATGTGTGTGCGTGTGTGTGTGTGTGTGTGTGTGAACACGATAACTTAAAAACGAAATAAGCTAGACCCTTGAAATTATGTACATAGTCATTATTCAAAATTTGTAGATTCCTGTCAAATTTTGAGCAAAATCGGTTAACCGGAAGTGGCACTTTACCTAAACAGGTAGCGGTACTTATTCAAGTAAAGTACCAGTTTGCTTCGAGATATTTGAACAAAATTTTGTACATACATTTCCTATGTAGAAAAACTACCAGATATTACATTTCAGCATGATCAGTTAACCGAAAGTGGCATTTTACCTAAACAGGTAGCGGTATCCATTCAAGTAAAGTACCAGTTTGCTTCAAGGTATCTGCACGAAATTTTGTACATACATTTATTATTGATAAAAACTCCCAGATATAAAATTTCAGTATGATAGGTTAACCTAAAGCGGCACTTTACCTAAACAGGTAGTGGTTACCTGAAAATGTAATTTTATCGCTGTATGTATATACATTGCAATAAACTTTTCAAATTTGCTAGAAAACAAGGCGAATGCGAGAAAGTCTAGGGGAGCACACTCCCGATTTTTTTTTATTCATCACACCATAAGCTTGTTTTGGTGATTTCGTGTAAACCACAACACATAACTAAATATTTTTTTTAGCATGCTGAAGATCAAGTTTATTATGACAAATATAAATTTAGTTTATTTTTTATTGAATTATTGTCTGCGAATCTGGAAAACTTGCTGTCCTATAAATATGACGCTGGGCGTTACAGCGAATTTTGTTTTCAGATTTGATTGTAAAGTGGTAATAATGAATAAGAATGCAAAGTGGAACAACAGTAAATATGTGCTATTGAAAAAAACGTTGGTACAATTGAACCATTAGCGTCTGCTCCTCGATGGGTAAAACAAAAATAAACGTGGTGCCGTTCCTCAACCAAGGCCGATCTATAATTATAACTTATATATGAGGGTGATGATCAACATAATTGACTTTTAGAAAACATGGTATTTCGGTAAGAGAAAAAAAGTGGTATTGGTGTTTAGTGACCCGCATTATTGATATGGCTGTTGTAAATGCATTTCTTTTATACCAAAATACTCACGGCAAAAAATAAATTTTTATAAAGAATTAGACAGAAGTTCTTGCAGTGAAATACTTAAACCTTGAATACGGTAAACGAATCCTAAAAGGTAGACCGCTTAGCTTTCTTTCCTTTGACATTCACACCTATGGTTTCTGATGATGTTCGGTACCATAAAAAAGGTAATTGTTTGAAAAATGTTGAAAACAACGACATTGGCTATATCCAAATTGCTCTAGTATACTTGAGATATTTTGCAGCAAGTGTACAGTTACCTTTTGCACTGTGCTTTTTCCAAAATATCTTCGAAAAACAAAAAGGAATTGCTTTTTTTCAGATTCTATATTTTTTAAAAAATGTTTAATTTTTGCTTGACAATGCTTTTTATTCTTGCTATGACAGTTATACTTACTTAGCTTTGTTAGTTTTTGAGAAATATGCCATTTTCTCAATTTTTGAATTTTATTTTTATTAACACAAATATGGACACATCCTCCCAGCGTCCTATTTATAGGACATCACTTTTTGAATAAACCAGAGTGCGATTTTAATTTTGATCAATGCCATTGCCTTTAGGGGGTTCCAAAGAACAACATATTCAGTTTTTACAAAAATTTTCCAACAAAAATTATTTTGTGAGTTAACGGGTTAATAAATCTAATGCAATGTTTATATCATTCATTGTCTGGTTTCGTTACTGCTACCTTCTGTATTTCAGATATTGTGTTATAGCCTACTGTGATTAAACTGAGTTTATAAGTTGTCGACGTATCTGAGTATATTGGGTGTAGTTGAAAGACTTCTTGGCGCTCATTATATTTGGTAATTACATCATTTAAAAACTGCTCACAGTCTCCACTGAGTCTATCTGGCGGGTTCTCAAATATACTCTCATAGCGTTATGATATTTGAAAATATTTAGGGAAAATACAGCTAACAAACAAACCTGTGATTAATAGTATCGAATGCCTTGCTATAATCTAGCAAGACAAGCAACGTAACTTGTGATTCGTCAATAGGTCTTCCCAAGTCGTTGGTAATCTTTAGAACGGGGTACAAGTGCTGTGGTGCTTTTCGAAAGCCCGATTGTACTAGAGAAAGAATATTGTGATTATTCATGTCAGCTAGTAACTGGCTACAGACGATTTTTTCTAATGTTTTAGACGCAGCAGGTAATATGCTAATAGGCATCAATGCGAATAGATATTTTGGCTAGCGGAATTACATACGACCTTTTCCATGCAGATGGAACAATACTGGTCGTATGAGAGCAGTTGACTATATACGTCAGTGCATTTTTGCCGAAAGGGAACACCAATAATAATAAAACAATTGCATACTTATATGGCAGATAGCAAGGTTTGTTGGTTTAGAAGCGAAAGAACTGCCATTTTCAGAAAACCCACGTCAATTTTTTTATTTATCTTTAATTATTTATGGAACTCCACTAACATATTTACTGGTTATTCCATTTTCTCTTCCATCAATACGACGTTTTAATTTGGCTTGCAAATTATTCAATTTGCATTGGGGTGCTATCGTTCGTTATTTTGACTTCGCAGAAGATTTTTTGCTTTTAATAAGTTTTTAGCTGCATCCGGATTCGTAAAGATAACTTTAATAATACGCGGCTTATTATTATTGGACTTTCCTAAGCGTTTGGCAATGAAAGAGGTGTCGGAGTTGCAATTTATACACTAACATTTTTCACGAATTTTATCAGAATCGTTCTCGGCATCGTCAGATAGACCATGGATGATACGGTTCTTAGATCTGTTCATACGCTCCACAGCTTTTTGAGTTACAGTTTCGAACATCAAAGGAGATAGCTCGGTTTGTTGCTTACAATTTTATAATTTAGATTCGAGAGGTTTTAGTTGAACCTCAAACTGACTTTTCAGCGATTCAATTTGTTAAGAAATATAAATTTTAATGGCATCGAACTGATCAGCTGTAGCACTGTCAGAAGGTCTTGACCTGAGTTTGCATTTATCACATTCGTACCTGATGCGTCTATCTCTAGCCAACAAACATTGGGCTTCAATTCGCGAGATTCCAGAACAGGTTGAATAAATAGCACAATCGCAGTTATCGCACGTTATTTCTTTATCGGAGTTTGCTTCTTTAGTACAAATGTAACACTTCGATAGCAAGGTGCTACAGTTAAACGCCATGGAAAATTTAGGTTTTACAGCCAAGCCTTGCCAGCTCAAAATGTGGGAGCGAACCAAACACTGTCGCCATTTCTCTCGAGAGCTACTTTTTCTCTCCAAGATATTTTATGTTATTTTATATTAAAGTGGTAGAAGAAAAGGAAAGACTGAAGGTATCTCTAGAGTTATTCACAATATTAATTTGCTTTCCACTACTGGAGTAACGATCTTTTCGTTTGCTCTAAAGCGTGACTATTTCGTAAACAATTGCACAATACTTACGTGGCATATGAAACCCAACACATCCGCATGTCCGCAAGGTATAATTTGCAAGGCATTCAACTTGACAATTGCGTTGAGTGTATACTTGAAAGTAAGCCAGTTTTCTTTCATGAGAAAAGTAGCATTGCCTTATACCGGAGCTATATTTTCTTAATTCATCACCCGTAGTCATCATATCGGGGGTGATGGTTACCACTACGTTTGAATCAAGTGGTGCCCAAAAATGTTGTTGACTCATTGTAGGTAGTTCAACTGGATTGTGAATGAGAACCTTTGGAAAATTACACATATATGTTTTTAAACTGCAGTATTTTTCTACTTACTTTAAATCCTTGTATAGGACCTTTGCACAGATAATCCAAGTCTGGATCATAAAGTCTCATTACCAACCCTAAGCTTCCAGCATGTCCTGCTCCTACTGCTCTTCTCGGAAAGGTGTCGATTCTTATACCTTTTGTGTATCCATTTTCTAGATTCCAATTTATTGACCGTGACCCATGCTGCGAATAGTTCCCGAAGAAAAAGCTGAATGCAAGACACAATAGTTATAATTAATTACGCTAACTTAATACACAAAATCGAGTAACATTATAAATGGTTGCAAAATTGGTATACATATTTTAAAGTGTACTAATTAGCAAAGCAAGTACGTATAAGAAAATATTTTGTTAAAAATACAAACTACGTATATAAAGAATGCGATGTTGCTGGCGTTAATTCAAGTAATCTAATTTGCTAAAAATCTTTAGCACAGCATAGTTAACAACGAGACACTTACACGTTGTCAGTAAATAAATCTTCTCTGTCAAGCATGTTGAAGGTGTAACATAATCCTTCATCAGTAATAGTGGGAACGAAAAGAGTGTCACAAGTTGCATTTTGATTTACATATCGGCACATCCACAGCATTTCTAGCCGTTCAGGTGCCACCTGAAATTGTATTATTTATACAAAGCGCATAATAAAATCACCGCAATCGAAAACTCGAATATCTATGATCTCCAATAATCTTTATAAATGCTTTTGCAAAAATAAATCTTAACAAGATGAAGGTTGTTCAAAAACGAGGCCTCGGTGGGCCAGTGGTTTCCGCCTTTACAGCCGAAGCCAGAGTGAAGCATGAAGCGTTGGGGCGAGAGTTCTACTCCCGGCCCGTTCCCGTTCCGCTTAGTTAAGGTAGGATAAGTGACGCCCGTACCCCCTGATGGCATGTGAAAGGGGTAGCAGGGTGGGAACGGAAGCGCTTAAGGAAAAAAAGGGGTGTGCTTCTTTGAGATTCTTTTAGAAAGTAGAACAGATATTAAATTGAAATTTGGTGTATAGCCAAATAAGATTAGAAAATGTGTTTAATGGAGCAACCTACTAGCTACTTAAACAAAATGAAAACGTACGCTCATGCTTTTTTCTGATCATTTTCAGTAGGTACTCCGTTTTTGAGAAATTTGTGCTAACGTAAAGCTCCTTCATAAGACCAGGATGGTAACATTTTTAAAAATATATGCATTTTACAAATTTTCATTTATTCTTTTGTTCTGAAAAATTTAAAAGGAACAGCAACTTCTTTTCTAAAAAAACCTATATCTCATAGAATAATTGTTATCTGAAAAGTATTAGCAATATTTTTTTGTTTTATTATCTTTCAAAATGCCAAAAATGGTGCTTAATGAGATTTAGACCGTTTAAAAAAATTGCTGGTGTATAATTTATCAAAAAGTGAAAAAATATTTCATTTTTCAATTACCTTAATATTAGTCGTCAATTGTGTCAATTTTTCTTAACTAAAAAAGAAAATTTAGTTTTTGTGGGGAGGTTTACGTTAATGTACAGGGTGTCCCATTTTCGACACTTTTATAGGTTATCTCCGTAATTGTTAGTGCTATAAAAAAAGTAATATAGGCGCCATGTGCTCTTTTTGGGTCAAACTTAAAATGGTAAAATCAAAATTTGAAAATTTTCTCTCGTTTAAGAGATACGGGGAAAAATTAAAAAATTGTCAATTTTAGAATGACCCTATATTTTCTTAGTTAAAAGAGATACAGAAAAATTTCTTAAAAAAAGTTTTTTTATAATGATTGTTGAATAATCTACCGTTTTCAGAATAAGTATACGGGGTCAGGTAAAAAAGTTATCGGACCTAACCTAATTTTTTTAAATGGAACACCCTGTATATTTTAATCTAAAAAGATAGCATATTAAATTCTCTTTTCAAAAGTAGAACACACCGTGGATGATATTGGTTTCCTATGCGATTTATTTAAACTTTATTGCTTTAAACCACAGTAGGCTACGAAACAAAAGCTTATATCCTAGAAACAAAACTATGTTGACATTCTAGTTGTTATTAACATTTAACGTCGATTTCATTTTTACATATTCGTTTGTGAAAATGACTTATCAACAGTAGGCTACGAAACAAAAGCTTATATCCTAGAAACAAAACTATGTTGACATTCTAGTTGTTATTAACATTTAACGTCGATTTCATTTTTACATATTCGTTTGTGAAAATGACTTATCAACATTTCTAAAAATTTGATATGATATCAGTTTATATTGAAACTGGAAAAAACGAAGAAATGGCGCAAAATGTATCTATTGTTCGCTATCCGGAAAGACGGCAACCATTTAAGGACATATTCCGACGACTGGAACATAATTTAAAAACATACGGCTCTTTTACGAACCCGAGATCAAAACTTATAATAAAGAAAACAAGGAAAATGAAGAAACAACCGTGTTAGGATTTGTCGAGGCTCATAATCAGGTAAGAATGGTATATCCTGTGATAGCTTTGAATAGTAGTAGCTCAACTTTTATTGAAGTGAAAACTCCTTTAGGTGCGTTTAGCACCTTTTGTGGGTATTGAATGAGACTGGGCCGTTAGACTCGGCTATGCAACGCTCATGATGCAGTCAGAAAAAAAGCCATATATTAAAATATGACCAAATGCATAGTGTATTTGCTTTTTATGGATCGATTCTTTTATCGTTTTGAATTTGATATTTGCGGATGTTAGATTGTCAAAGGTTAATAGGGAATTTCGTCTTGATGAAGTTTTCACTTCTGTTTTGTCGTCTTAAGCACACACTCTAATTTTATTCTCTAAAACCACTTTGAAATTTTAGGAACAAAAATCTACCTCCGTCAGAAAAATTGAAACTGCAACTGGAATTTCAAAATGTAAGGCGCACAGAATTTTGACGTCCAATAAATATTTTCCCTATGTTGTTAATATTACCCAATATTTGCACCCTGGTGATGATGTGAGAAGATTGGAATTTTGTCACTGGTTTTTAAATAAATCTAACGAGGATCGTTGTTTTCACATAAAATTATTTGGTCATATGAATGTCGAACAACAAGTTGGGGTATTCTTAACCGACATAATGAAAGACATTGGAACTCCACAAATCTCCACATGGTTCGTCAACAAGGTCAATTTGGGGTAAATGTAAGTTGTTTTTTATTTCAAAATAAACTGGCGTATCGCTGTTTTGAAAAAAAATTAAATGCAGATAGATATCTGGACATACTCCAATCAAACCTTTTCGATATCCTTGATGATGTTCCTTTAAATGAAGTAATAGAGATTTACTTTCAACAAGATGGTGTCCCTACCCATAACGCTCTTCGAATAAGAGAGTATTTAAATACTCACTTTAGAAACCGTTGGATAGAAACACATGGACCTATAAGGTTGCCACCACGATCTCCGGATCTAACACCTCTAGATTATTTTCTTTGGGGAGTGTTGGAAAATAAAATTTATAAAGAAGTCATCTTAATCCGACAACAACTTGATGAAAGAATTCATGAGGCCATTGCAGAAATAAAACCATTACACATCATGAATGCCTTAAATTCCGTTCGCAAAAGATGTCAAGAGTGCATTGAAAGCAACTGGAGGGGCTTTCGAACATTTGCGAACTTTATTTTTTCTCTTAATCTGAATCTTTTATTTCGTTTCAAAGTTTCTATAGTTTTTTAATTTACTTTCTTGTGCCCACTATTTCTTCTACTCTTTGTCTGTTAAAATATATTGTGTAATGTCTTTCCAGCTACAATGTCAACATAGTTTTGTTTCTAGAATAATAGCTTTTGTTTCGTAGTCTACTGTGGTTTAAAGTAATAAAGTTTAAATAAATGGCATAGAAAACCAATATCATCCACGGTGTGTTCTATTTTTGAAAAGAGAATTTAATATGCTATCTTTTTAGATTAAAATATACAGAGCGTTCCATGTAAAAAAAATGAGGTTAGGTCCGATAACTTTTTTACCTGACCCCGTATACTTATTCTGAAAACGGCAGATTATTTAACAATCATTATAAAGAAACTTTTCTTTAAGAGATTTTTCTGTATCTCTTTTAACTAAGAAAATATAGGGTCATTCTGAAATTGACAATTTTTTTATTTTTCCCCGTATCTCTTAAGCGAGCGAAAACTTTCAAATTTTGACTTTACCATTTTAAATTTGACCCAAAAAGAGCACATGACGCCTATATAACTTTTTTGATAGCACTAACAATTACGGAGATACCCTATAAAAGTGTCGAAAATGGGACACCCTGTACAACAAGAGAGTGCCTAATAGAAAAAATGCTAATTATAATTTTAGTTCCAAAATAAAATGGCAAATCTAAACAAATATATTACCAACGAACAATTCCATGGCGTAGGTTGTTACAAAGACTTCTTTAAACAATTCTATGCCACTGGATTGCGCCAGTCAACGAAAATTAGTCTTATTAATTGTATTTCATTAGACATCTGGGTACAGCAAATTTTTATTTAACAGCTATTCTAGTTTTAACCAAATTTTATTAGAACAACAAAATTTGAACAGCCTTGTCTGTTAAGGTCTTGTTAAGGAAATATTTTCATATAATCATTTATTTATTCTTTTTCATGTCAAAACACTGATTTTAGTTATAATTTGACAAATCAATTCAAAGCAGACCTATTCGAGCTAAAATGTTATTCACAATTGCTTATTATAAATATTTAAACTCAAAATGCACCTTAAAATTGTTACGCATAAGCTGTTGGGGTCAATATTTTAATTTTATTTTTATTTTTATTTTTTTTTATTTTTATTTTTATTTTTATTTTTATTTTTATTTTTATTTTTATTTATTTTTATTTTTATTTTTATTTTTATTTTTATTTTTATTTTTATTTTTATTTTTATTTTTATTTTTATTTTTATTTTTATTTTTATTTTTATTTTTATTTTTATTTTTATTTTTTTTATTTTTATTTTTATTTTTATTTTTATTTTTATTTTTATTTTTATTTTTATTTTTATTTTTATTTTTATTTTTATTTTTATTTTTATTTTTATTTTTATTTTTATTTTTATTTTTATTCTTATTTTTATTTTTATTTTTATTTTTATTTTTATTTTTATTTTGTACTCAGCCAACAGCCGTTAAGCCAATTATAGGCGTCGCTTTACATTTATGGGAAATTCCAACTCCACTAACGACTGTCATGATGTTATTATGACATCCGGGATCAACTATTTACGCGGCAGCCGTACCACGAGGCGCCGAGAGAGGCAACCGTGAAACTCCTATCCAAGTTCTGACCAGAAAGAGCGTACCTTAACTCTACTGATCGTACGTGGACGCTTGTTTAAGCTACACCACCCGGGACCCCGTATGTTTTTCATCAACTGATTAAAAGTTGGATGGTTCAAAAATATCAAAGATGGATCATTTCTGGCAAATTTAAATATTTTTCAGCAATTTTACTACTATACTATATAGTCAACATTGTAGGTAGCGGTGTGATAACCGCGTACAGCGGGTCAATCCCACGGTGTAAAGTATTAGCGATTTTGAGTGAAGGAAAGCGAATTAATATCCAGAAAGTGAAGTGGTAGTAAACAACTAGTGATTTATTTTTGCAAGAAGATTCAGTTTTGTAGTAGGAAAAACGTAAGAAACAACAGCAGTCAACAGCTGACAGGGGGGTTCAAGGCCAGGTAAGCGCGCGTCTAAACTGGGAGAGGGGGAAATGCGACGAAACTAAACACAGAGCGCGGTAAAATAAAATTACGAAATACAAGTAAGTAAGAACATGATTCATTAAGTGGCTTTAAATACAACAAGTGATTTTAATGAGCTGAGTTTTATACGTTAAGCAGTGCGACCGACGGACGGGTGTACACCGGTAATCGTATTGAAACTCGAAACAAGACGGTTGACCGACGGATGGGCGGCGATAAGCATTATCGAAACGCAAGTCTTATCACGTAAAAAGCCGAGTAATAACAGAGAATACAAGTATTCAGTATTCAGTAAAAGACACGCCTGTTAAGTGAAGAGCATTAAAACAAAAATTGCGTGCGCTGCGTTGGAACGAACTGAACATATTCGTTTATCAACTATTATTAACTCGTATAACTTGAAAAGGAGTGAGAAATAAAAGTAAGAAAGTGCGCAAAGATGCAAACAAACAGCAACACCTGCGGCTGAGAGAAAGAACACGACTGCTAATAACCACGTAAGAGAAAAAAATGGCGATCTAAAATTTTAAATAGCTAGGTTAGCAACGTATACCCGGTAAACTAAAGCAATTCCTGTTTAAACGAAGTGTGACACTGCCGGCTTGTGTCGTTGAGCTTAGACAGAGGGAAAAATAAGAGCAGGTTTCCGAACGGTTGAAGTGACGAGCGTTATGCGAAATACACGTCGAAATGACAGATAGTGAAGAAAACGGGTCAGGAAACCACCGCAAATGAAAAGAGAGGGAATCACGTTGTCCATTTAAGATTAGTAAGAAAACTAACAGGTCACCAACGAAATTAGCCGTTATGAAGGAACAGACCAAGAAGATGGCGACCTTAAGACCCTACTTAAAAAGGGCCATCAAGGATTTACGTGAAATTAGAGCAGGAAACGAAGTAAAAAATAAGGAATTGCGGAGAATGAGTGAGGAAAATACCCAACTAAGGAAGGAATTAGGGAAAATCTAATTGAGAAAAACTAATGTGGAGGTAAGTATAGAAAGATACGAGAAAGAAAGTAAAAAAAGCAATATAGTAATAACTGGGCTAAACGGTATTTCTTTGGATGAAAACTTAAAGTATAATGTAGAAGACTTTATAAAACAACACCTGGATGAAGACGTAGAAATACGCCTCGCCAAGGCGAAAGATCTTAACCAGAAAATGGAAGTAATAAAGAAAACTATGGCTCTTACAAGGAGAAAATATTTACATAAACGATGATTTGACTCAAATAGAAAGAAAAATACAGATCAGATCAGAAAAAAAGCAAACCAATGGAGACAAGAAGGAAAAATAACAAGAATGGGTTATAATAAGGTGATGGTAGATGGTATAGTCTGGAAATGGGACCGAACTGCCGAAACCCTAGTGGAACAAAAAAACCAGTTATACTAGGTTCGCATAGTGAGGACGGGAAAAATGGAAATCGAACGTTGGCTACGGATAAGGACATGAGGAAAATAGTAACGACTAGGAATCTACATATAGAAAACAAAGGAAAAAACGAAGAAGAAAAAGAAATTAAGAAAGCAATAATATATTTCAAAATTTAACTAATATAGGAACATGGAACGTAAGGACACTACATCAAGCAAATTTTAAGAGTAAGCGAAGTAAGATGGACTGGCCAAAGAAAGGTAAAAATGGGAAAATATAAAATTATATATTGTAATGAATCCCTAACGCTGTAATTGTATGGCTATGATAAGTTTGTGATAATAATATAAAAATAAAATGGGATATCAAAACAATTATCGATAACTTTCAGTTTTTAATTAGAATTTCTGTTGAATCTCAGGGCTTGCATTAATAAATGGTATTTTGCCTTTTTTATATTTTATTCATTGGCAACCAAATCAAATTTATACACCGGCTAGCATTTTGAGAACTCAAATCAGTGATTAGGTTGTAACGCACAGTATGACTATTACTCTAGTGTAAGAAATGCCCACTTTCAAACGAGTGACAGTTAACCTATAAAATTGACGGTAAACACAAAGCTGATCGAAGACACAAAATTAAGTGTAATTGAATCGCAAATCGACCAAAAAATAATAACTCCACCTCAGGTAATAAATACCAATGTAATATAACGGTTCAAGTTATTTGGGCTAACCTGTATTTGTTTGTTGTACGTCACAGATGACGCCAACTCGCAATTGTTTGTTTGATGCCAAATCCTTCTTTGGGATTCTGCACAATTTGGTGACGCTGCGGCTCTAATTTCTTTTGGTAACGTTTCCGGCGGTTCCTGATTATCTCTGGACTACAAAGTATGTATACCCTAGCCGGACCCCGACGCTGTAGAGTGTAGAGTGTAGATCTTTCGGATCTTTCTGCCGTGGACCTCGTACCTGGATTACACCTCGTAATTTATTTTTAATTACGTTCGTAATTTCTTTTTTAAATGTTCCCGGCTGCTCCTGTCTTGTTGTGGGCTACAAGCAAGGCCCAGTCTATACGTTGCACTGTTATCAGCTTGCCGCTGCCTCAAAACTTGGCGAAATATCCCGGAGATCGAACTCAAGTGGGCGTAGCTTCAGGATCACTTCCCTCTTGAATAGCACTTCATAACTTTGTGAAAATTCGCACAAATGGACTCCGCACACTGGTGATTAAGAAAAAACCAACAACTTGTACAAATATTGACTTTTAATGTAAATAATCAATTCAACTTTGGGAGCCGATACTATAGCAAAGCTTCTGGCTTGGCCCACCCTTATGAACAATAATAATTGGACATCTAGGTATCATAGCAACAAGTTACAATTGTTTTCAAGCAAGTTTATACAATGTTTCTCCTTAATAACTAAATTGTTTTTGCATAAATGTCAATATTGGAACACACTAACCTCACTTTGTTTGCTTTTTGACTTTATGTTTAATTCGATACTGGTCCACAAGTTTATTAGCTTCACTGTCGCCTTTCTTGTACTCTTAGGTTGCCTTTTATTGCTCTTTGCATTTTATGCCTCCTTACACTGCTTTTCTACCCTTCAGCTGCGTTATCGATTGTTGACATAATAATATTGACAATTCTAGCACAAGGCTATGATGAAGAACCCACTATCCTTAGTACATAAAGTTGAAGCAGCTATTAAAAAGCTGCGAACCGGTAAAGCGGCGGGCATCGACACTGTCACAGCCGAAATTCTAAAATCAATTGGAGAAAATGGGATCAAAATAATACACCAAATGTGTCAACAAATTTGTAATACTGGAAAATGGGCAGATAAATGTACAATATCCATAATAAAACCACTTTACAAGAAAGGGTGTTCAACTTAGTGCGATAATTTTCGCTTAGTGCTATCACTAATCCCGCATGTCAGCAATGTGATGTTGTATATTCTCCAAGCAAGAATCAGCGCATACGTCTCATGGCAAATTTTCTCAGAATAGGCCGAATTTGAAAAAGGTCGTGGTTCTGGAGAACAGATCTCAAATGTACAATTAATAGAAAAGAAGCCGATTCTGCTTCGTTTTTATGCGGGTTTTAAAAATACTATTGAAAAACTGACGAGATCGAAAATTTGGTTAGTATCGTTTCAAAGATTTGAGAATCTTGTTAATATCGTCTAGAATATTCGAGATCGAAAAATGCTGATCTCGATTTCGAATTTTGATACGAGACGCTACGAGATCAAGAATTATCTCGTCTCGGCGGCATCTGTACTATAAACCACTAACAAAAAGCCTTCTGCATTTCACGGTGGCTACCAGTACCGTATGTACCGGAAGAATAAAGAGGCTGTGACTACTTGAGCACCACCATCACTGAAAGGAAAAAATGAAAACCAAAGGATATAGATGTAGATGTAGATGTAGGTACTAAAGGTGAAGCAGCAAAAGGGCTCGTGAAGAATTCACTCCTATCTCAGACATCTATTGTTATGGAAGCCTATTTACAAAATGACTTGATTTTGTGACAAAAGTTCCATTATACGTATCCCATAAGTTCACCTTTTGTCGTTAAAGAACAGCACAAGACGAGACTAGAAAGGAATCAGCGTCCGCGAATGACTTAGGTATCCATTCTGAAATCATGGAGTTACAAGATGTTCAAAGTTGTTTGTGCTTCGGTCATACAGAACAAAGAGAAAATATGTTGTTTTTTAACATCGAGAGGAAAGGAAACTTTAGCTACCAAAAGTGTCTATTTTATAGACGGTACATTTAAGAACTGTTCCAATTTGCCATACATGTCGACATAGAAAGCTCATAGGAAAAAAAACAAACATCATGCAAATGCAGCTGTATACTTTTTTAGTATTTATATTTAAAAGCATAATTGCAGTCAAGTAATGACATGGGACAAGGAATGGAAATCTGAAGTTAGGCTTTTCTAAAACTGCTATCATATTATATCAATATTTTATATTCAAATTAAGCGTATAATGGTTTATAACCTCTCTTGTATTTTTGACCGCAAATGCAACGACCGCATCTGCAATAACAAAAAGTTTTTAAAATGGAAAAATAACTAGCACTCTAAGCTGTTGTATCTATCATATATAATAGTCAGTGTATAAGATACCTGGTACTTCGCATGCCTAGACCTTTTCCATAATAAACAAACAAACCGTCGTATTTTATTTACATTTATTGAGTGGGTTGCTACTAGAGTCCCTGTATATGAAAGAGTTGGGACATGTAGGGTGACTTGTTTTGGATCCACGCACCATGGAGTACCTGATTTTTGGCAATTTTAAACTTTATGCATACTTCTTTCAAACGAAACAACTGAAATATATCTTTGCTATATCACATGGTCCTTGATTTGTGGATCCAATGGCTCAACTCTTAGTACATATAGGAACTCTAGTTGCTACACGAGGAAGTTCTATAAACTAAAATGTAATGCTTACTAAGGCTCAATCATTCTTTGAAAACAAGATACTGTGATCCAAAAATTGTCGTCCGGTGTATCAAAGTTTGGCCAGCTAGTTCTTGAACAGGATGGGAGGGTTGTTAGAAAGCCTCCACTGGTTCATGGCGGTTGGAACCGGAAAACCTACAGCTGTCGATGTAAACCCCAAACCACATAATTGTTTCCATAAAGCAACAAACAAAAATCATAAATTGCTGTAACCCAATATCTATTTACCCTATATACAATCACCTGCAAAACATGACATATTTGCAAAAATGTCCAAAAGGGGCAGAAGGGAATAGCAAATGTTCATACTTATGTAAATACAAAAGAACCATCAAAGGTATAAATCGATAATGATATAGTATATAATTATATTTTAATGTATTTATAGTGTTGTCATTTTATCTAAAGGTCTTATTTTGTTGTCAATGTAGTGATCTGTGTCATTAAATTTATTTTAAGTTTAATCTCGTTTTGTACTAGGTGTGAATGTCAAATCCGTCTATTTATGTATACAGTTCACTTGTAAGAATGGAATGCAAATAAACTGACTAGAGAGCAAATTGTTGTACGATTGTTCCCGAAACCGCTTACACAAGTACACATCTTCCAACCATGCATAAAATCCGTGCGAAAACGCAGGGCGGATGCTGAAATTCGCATGTGATATTAATTTACTGCGTCCGAATATTTTTACGACACCTCAAATTTTGTATTAGCTGTCCACGATTGTTTTTGAACGTGCCCTACGTTAAGTAACTGAACGCGACTAAACACTGTGGTTGCTAGCACTATAGAAAAATTAAAAATAACTAGAACTACTTTGCCGTACACAAAGCAATTACAACAATGGAAGCTGCAATATATTCTTCAACGGTCTGCTCAGGACAGTACTGTAACCCGTGAGTAAAATCGCTGCAATAAGAGTTCGTCAAACAGGCTAGAAATATTGTCAGTGCTACACTGCCACGTAGGTACTCGAAATAGCTCGAATTGGTGTATGATGAGAATCGTACAGGGAGCAACCTGCCATGTACTAGCTGCGGGCGGGTAACCACCAAAACAAGGCCACAGAACGTGCTGGTCCGTGGTCCGGTGATGAAGCTGCAGAATTGCGATAGAAAGCTCTTCTCCAGTATGATTGCTTGGAATCGTAAGGAATGGCCTTCGTAAGTAACAAAAAGGCCCAGGATAGCTGAACGTCACCTTCAAAGTACTAATAAATCCTTTCTCTAAGTGTTTCTTATGAGATGGTATCAGAGCACTAAAACAAATATACATACACCAAGCGGGTGGCACAAGGAAAAAAATCTGAAGTATTCCAACACCGTAAAGTCACAAAAAAAACGAACCTACGATAACCTGCTAGAGGGTGGAGGGCGGCCTGGGGTAAGTTTATGTCTAAAGTATTCTTGAATCCTAGCACTTCTAGATAAATTTATTGCATGTTGTGTGACAACTTTTGAATTTAGCGTTTCCCGCATTTACATTTCAGAATTAGAGGATTTTCGCATTTGTTGGACTCTTCTGGACAACGTTCAGTGCGAACTCGAGTGTCTGGCAACATCTTTTGCTCTTGGGTTACGAAATTTCAGTTTTCATACTAAAGTACGCTTTGCTTCGCTATCATGCAAAGTTTCCTAAATTGATTACTTCATTTCGCCACGGTTTCTTTAAGTACTTTATTTGTCCACCCACAGTGGAGTTCAGTCTTTAGTTTTCTTCAGAAAGCACGTTTTGCGTGGGTGTTTCCGCGCATGTGCTTTAAGCTGACTTATCTTGTTTTCGTCCTCGGACAGACGGCCGATTGTCTGGCTTTTGGCCGACAAGTTGAAACCCGATTGTTGCTTTCTGAATAAAGTCATTTCCCAGCAGTCAAGCAGTGAACAGTTGAATTACCGAACGCTCTCTGCGGTCCCGGTGCGCTCGCCGCCTTTGGCGCAGCTTTCTGGTGTGTACTGCGCCTTCCGGCCCCATCGAAATTTAGTTTTGTGCCTGTTTGAAGTCGTCGATTTTGCAACCGTTGAATTTGCGAGCTGTTGTGTTCCATGGCGATTCTTGCCTGTCCCGGCGAGATGGGTGCTGACTTGTCGGAGTTGAAAGGACGTAACTAAGATAGTGGCCAAGAATCCTTATCGGGGAGTTTGCAAAGCTTCCATTTCGCGCAAGCGAATTTAACTGTCGGATTCTTAAGTAGGCCCAGCTTTTCCTTAAAGAAGTGTCGTACGTAGTATTTCGCAAGTAGAGTTTGACGGCGTTTATTTGCCCTCTGGGAGATTATTGTAGTTCCAACTCCTGGCAAATGGTAACCATCGCCTGAAGCCTTGTTCTCATCTCCCGTCAAATCATTTGAGCAGTTGCTGTTTTGCCGGGTGCTAGCGGCTTCGGTGGACATCAATTGGTGGCTCTCCGAATTCTCAAATCAGGTATTGTAAATTATAGAAAATATAGCGAAGCCTAAATTTTAGTGTTGCGTTTTCATCTGTTTTGAGTGAACTATTTTGATCGCTGTTGTATCTATTTTTGGCGGCCTTGTTTATTTTTGTTGTTCGTTTACCACTGCTAATTTAAACGCAGCGGGCGGACGTCCTTGGTATCATAAGTAATGTAATATTTACATAAGTAACCCTTTTTGCGTTGTTTCAATGTTTGTCAAATAATTTACATGTATTTCATTCAAATTAATACATTTTATTTTCAAGTAGTTGTGTGTTTTATTTCAGTTAGGATGTTGCATACGAATTTGTACTATGCGTTGTGTTTTTTATGTACGGAATTTGGGAGAGATTTGGACTAAATTAACGAAAGGTAAGTTCACCGATGCTGCACGCTAGCTGGCACCAAACACTGCAAGCACCCTTAATGGAGGGGAGGAGGGCGAAATATTTCCACTTTTAGTGGGTCTCCGTTCTTGCATTTCCTCATCCAAAAGTGGTTTCGTTCATGGCAATTAACATTCTTTATTTCGTTTAACAGGTTAATTGATATCGTAATGAACCATCCCTCCCACTGAAACTTAGTCGGCAACTGTTGTTACAGTACATCGTAGCATACATAGTTGGGGCAACTGATTCTTGTATTTTCCCTATTTATGTCGCTGTCATCGTGTAGCAGACTGATTAGTGTTTGAATGTTAAATTTATGTCGTAAAGTCGTGTTTATGCTGTAACAAAGTATCACACATCAATGCTGCTTGAAAAATTCTAAAATATCGGACGAATGAAAAATGCACAGAGTGCATCTCCGAAAACATCTTTACCAAGGCATCAGCAGTAATCACTAATGTGCCCAAGGTGGTCACAGGAAACAGCTATTTCCCACATAAGCAATCTTTTAAGAAATCCTCAAATTTCGCAAATTTGGAAATATTGATTTTGAAAACGAAAATAGTCCAGGGGGCTATGCAACCAAACGTATCTCAATGAGAAGACCGCGGCATAGGTCGTCTCAAGTAAGTTATATCTGAAAATAACTATTACCTCCGCACAATTCCTGGACTATTTTATTAACGTTGCATTGAACGTACTTTTTAAACGTAACAAGATTAAGTACAAGTAAAAGTTTGGAATTGATAAGAATACTTCAAAGTTTTATTGAAATTTTGTACTTACCTAATAATCCATGTGTGTAAAATATTTATATCATCTATAACCTACTAGTTAATCTAGAGTCGTGAAATCTCTAGACAAGACTTTTGCCAGTATTATTTTGGTGTTCTAGACAAGACAAGACGACAGTATAGAAGGTCTAGATCTAGATGGCATCACTAACTACTACATCTCCATCACACAACCGTCAGACTTTGTAAAGGAAGTTTAATGTTTACGTATATATTTAAAGAATAACTTTGTATAATATGTACCTAGTGGTGATACCACTGATCGATTGTGGTAGCACATTACAACATATTGCTCTCTCAACAGAGGAGGGGGTACAGTGATGCAGTTACCGATCGCAAAGTTTTCCATCTTACAAGCAACTTACTATGTTACGTGCAATTCAAGTGTGCTACAGTTGGATACTCACCTTAGAATAGAAGTCAATAACATCAAAATTAATAACCTTGCGACCTTTACTATATGGATAATTATTGCAAATCAAGCTTATTTCTTCAAATTTCTTCAAACTAAAATTAGGGTTTCAATTGCGTTCGAAAACATTATAAAATTTTGCTTACTCCTCTTCGCTGAGGTTTTGTGGCTCATCTTGAAACTTATGGTAGATGTCTGTGTAATTATATATTGTTTGCTTAGCTTTGGTTTCAGCACACACTGTTACTGCTGGGTATGGAATTTTCCAAATTGGGGTAGTCATTTTACCAAAAGTTACTAATATCGGCCTGCTTACCCAATTATTATAAGTTTTTAAGATCAGAAGAAAGCATAACATAATAGAAATGCCTATTGTGATTAACCACCACAGCCTGAAAGTTGAGATTAATTTGAAATATCAACACGAGCTTAAGCTCTCAACTTACTTTTCCACTATGCTGAGCCTTTTGTTTCCTAAGTGTGGTACTGCATGTATAGTTGTGTACTGACTGAAATCTGAAAAATACTCTGAAAGGTTTTTCCAAAAACCTGGATAGGTCGGTTTTTTAGAAATCTTGCCGGATTCGATGTCTTTAGTTTTGGCTGCCATTTCCTAAAAAGTCAACAACTTTTATTGAGATATACGAATAACGACAAAATTCCGGAATTATTTTTGGTTATAGTAAACTATTTTTTTAAATAGTGTTATTACTAAGGGGCCTATGTTTTTAGAGTGTCGTTTTCCTATAAGAACGTTGTTGCTGAATCTGATTTTGAGAGACAGTTAAGTTTTCTATAACTTGAGCTAGTTTATGTTAAAAACATTTTATTAATACCTATCTGTACACCACATTTATACATAGTAGGCATGCAAACATGAATTCAATTTTAAGTTATAACTGTCACAATTCAATGCTCAATGCACACTTAGCTGTTCGTGTATCTTGTATTGGCTCTTCTGTAGGACTAAATAATGCCATTATAAGTTGTATTCCATAACACGAGCGGTTGCTTAAGTGGGTAGACTGTGATAGATTTTCGAAGATGAGGAGCTGATTAAAAGTCTTGGAATCATTTGATTATGGATTTGGTATATGCAATTGAGGAAAGGGTATTTTTTCTTAATTGAACGGATAGCATCTGACACTACAATTTTGGTCTCAACTTCCATTAAGAGAAAGAAGAAGTATTACATGGATATATTTTTATCTGCTCTGTCTTTGCCAAGGTTCAAAAATGCAAATTTTTTAACAATAACACGTTTTCTAAGACCCCACTCGGCCTAAGGGTCTCGAGGGCTCAACTTTCGTCGCGTGACTTATTTGTAATAAAACAACTTGTACTACAAATAAGTATAATTTATAACAAATGTTTAAAGTGCATTCCGTTACTTTGCTCAGGCAAATCAAGTCTACGGAAGATATTTATTCTAACTCGACGCAACGTTTCTGGAGTAACTGAACGGCATCGGAATTCTTCCTCGTAATTTACTTTTATTTACAATAGGCTCCTGGTAAACATAATTTTTAACTTTTTCCCAAAAGAAAGATTTCTTTTGTTTATGTGAAGAGTAACTGCTGTATTTCCGTTAGTTGGCGTTCAAGTTCTTACTTGAGTATTTTGAAATATTTTTCTTTCTCGCAGATATGTTCCAGCCGTCAGAAAACATTAAGGTCCGGAGTTATCCGGTTTGGTTATCGATGAGCATAAATCCTAACAGCTTTTCAACATTTCTTTGGCATTCTATTAATATCAGCAGTACGTTTGTGTACTCAGCATTAGAAAACATTTTGTTAAAATTTTTTATGCTAAACTTCAAATAATGTATTAACTTCAAAAAAAGCTAACTAATCCATAAAGTGTATCTACCATAGCCTCTTTTCAGAAGTAGAATGGGTTGCCTATTTTCTAATTTTAGGGCTTCACAATTTAAGGTGAGCACCTTGTATTCACAAAAAGATGACATCATTTCACTAGCGGATGAGGAAGATTATTATTATTTGATAGTTTAGCGTTTACTTAATTGATTAAAACATTCACTTCAGATGTTTACCAATTGCGTGAAGTTACACAATTTGCAAACTAATGTTTTGTTTTTATCTACGATCAAACATGCATTGCTATTTTATGTTATACATTCGTTTTAATTAGACCAAAGTTATTTACACCTACTGAATATCGCTAGTCGTTAATTAGCTATTCATAAATATGTGACACATTTACGTGTGCAACATAATATTGTGCATGACCTGAAAACAACACACCCATTCTCGGATCGCTATTAATATACTGTATCTATTTATATGTAATTGTGGGGAAAACACTATTTTAATTAATCGTTTTTCTTGCCTCTTTTAATCAACACTGGGATAACTAAGTTGGTTCGGATAGTAATGAAATTCCTATTCCAACAATAACAGTTTTTGTTTTCTTTCGCTTTCCGTTTTAAGACTCAACAATTTTCTTATATTACTAGCTGCTACTTGTATGTGAATGAATAAACATACATTTAATAAACCACTTGAAACTTACTTTTATAGCGCCATCATACAAAAAAAGTTATCGATTAACTAAGAATATATGCAATTTAAAGTAATCTCTGTCATACATCTTACTGTGTCATTTAAATATATTTTATTGTGTCTAATAGTAAATCCTTACTTTTACAATTACAAATATTTTACATATCGCTTAAATAAATTATTTATTTCGTTTTATACGTAATACATATTCGTATATAAATATTTTATGACTTCTGTCATTGCTTACAGCCAGACTAAATAAATTTATTATGACGATGGCAAAATTTCAAAACACAGGTTAAAAGCATTATGTTCAGTTATTAATCTATTATTATAAAGAACAGAGAAGGATACCGACCTTTAAAATATTTTGCTGTACCTACACTATTACGAATATTGAACAAAAAATTCGTATATGTTATTGTAACCTGACAGAAGCGAACTGGTATTTAGGTTCAGTATTTGCTAATCTGAAGGGCAGCTTTGCTCTTTCAACATAACCACCCCACTACTTAATTTTCCCATGTGTAATTGGGTGTTAGTACATACCCCTACGCAGAAACATCACGCATTTTACAGCATTGTAGCTTTCCATCATAGCAAAGGTCAAGGCCTCTAACACTCGTTGCCTATTCTATCAGAGATTCAAATTAACATATTATAAATATAAAAATAATTGTAAAGATGCTATAAGCTTAAACAAAATATATACATGGAGCGTTCAAAGTGTATTGAAATTCAGGAACTAAAACAACTAATAGTAATTACATTTATTGATTATTTCCTTCGAACAATGGTTTTCTTATTCTTTAGGACTTTCGTGATCCGTAGACCGTAGCTCTCGAAGCATTTCTTGAGATTTCTGAATAAACAAAAGTGGCTGCTAGCCAAGTTCGGGTTGTCA
>CALNHX010011520.1:0-31424 GCA_940337035.1 Agriotes lineatus
GGCTCGACTGGAAAGCCTTCTCTGGCTACAGGCGGCTTCGCCTAAGGCCTCCCCTCTCGCGACTTAGGGCTAGTGGATACTCCAGGTAGAGCTGGACATCCAAGTCGCCGCTGGACTTTAACAGGTCGAACATCTTCTTGTACCCTTCGGGTCCTCTATAATCCAGATCGTTTCCTGAGGAAATTCGGGTAGGTATGCGCCGTGGTTAAGTGCTCGTAGATTTACGCATTTCTGAGCCATTACTCTTATTAATAAGTTTCAGCATGTTGGAGGCCAGGCGTTAATTGTGGCTTAAATTGGCCGCAGTCAAATTCTAGCACATTTTCTGAGTATAAAGTAGGAATTTGTTTAAGGAGTTAGATATCTCACAGGAAACTTCAAACCCAAAATGTCGTTAGTAAAAAATGCCGATAGGAATTTGAAAAAAAGCGTAGATGAAGTAATGTTAGTAAAACCCCTTGGAACAATACTTATGAACAATACTAGAAAATGTTGAACCTATGTTTCGAACGTGAGCCTCCAATAATGATATCAGAAGCAAGGACTGTTATAATGAAGGAAAAAAGTTGTAAAGTATCTTCAAAATGGATAAAAATCGGCAACCTGTTTATTAACAAATTCGACTCAAAATGATATCTTCCACAACATCCCATAATATTTCCCGCTAATTACCAAACACCATGTATGATTGTTTTGGTATTATAGACGATTTTAATCTTTTACGAATTTTTTAATAACATTTCTGTGATTCTGTTCCATATTTTTATTTTTTATAATCCTTGGGTATCTTATCAAGTGCCCAATTTCTTGTTCTGTCCCCGTATTCGTTACTCTGTTGATTTTGAGGTAGTTGTATCAAGACAAAGAGTCGTCCTAAAAGAGAGTGGAATGAAACTGTACACAAGATGTTGCATTTCTATTACATTATTTCTTTTAAATAACCGTTTGGTTTTGAAAAAATGATGTACTTCTGCTAAGGTTGTTTTTACTTTACTTTAAACTTGCATTGTGTTCTATAATAATTTGTATAGTTGCTGCAATTATATATTATATACCCAATTCATAAGCAATGCTTTCAGAATCTACAAAAAACAAGTTTAAATGTTTTAAAAATTTGAAAACGGCAAGCACTGCCGTTTAATAGGTTCAATTGGCCTTTATATCTTCATTTCACACTGTTGACAACGCTATAACTTTGAAGTAGCATAGTTTAATAAATGTGAAAGCGTTTAATATTTAAGAAGTTGTTTGTTGTTGCATAACTGTAACTATTTAATGTATTATTATGATGTCAGCACTACTCCAGTTTAGCATACGTATTTTAGTTCTAAATGTACTTTCGTTAAATACTTATTTTCAAAATATGTATAACGTTACGAAAGTAGAGTAAAGTTAGTCCATCTGGCAAAGATGAGTTGTTAGTCGGGCGATGAGCAAAATGTCAACATGCGTGTAGCGCGACGGTGTAAAACAACACCCCTTGTCAAACCACCCCGAACATTGACTTTATTTGTTCATCTGTCAGTGGCCTAGAATAAATTATAAATAGGGCTAGACAGAATCAAACTATATTTCTGTTAATTTGTTGACTTTGTTTCTGCATTTGTACGACAAAAATTCTTGCAGACCGTCTGATTGCCAGTTATAGGAATTCGACTTAATTATTGTATATAAGTATTTTAATTAGCAAATTCATAAATATATCTACATACGTTTGGTCTATTAATTTCCTTGGAATTCTTCTCCTTTGGTTCATAACCTTCTGTGGGATTTGCTGTTGTTACTGTGTCTCTCTATTTTTTCTTGAATTGTTAATTCCATAGTTTTACATTCTTCATCGCTTTATTATGTTACTTTGTTTAGCAAGTCATAAATAATAGTGTAAAATTAAATTACATTGTAATTGTGTATTTAATTGAAAAAACATGAAACGAGATTTAAATTTCTTATTTTATGAATGTATCTGATAACCTTTTAGAAGAATGTTCAAACTATAGCGAGTGCAGTGTGCACATGTGAGCAAAACTGTATATAACGACCATTCATATAATGAAATAAACCGTAACCATTTGAATCAAGCAATCGGAAAACAATATCAAATATTAGTTTTAACTTTTGACCGAATTAGGGTAAGGTTTAATGTTTACTGAACATGAAATGTTTAAAACAATTATTGAGATTGTTTGTTATTGTGACAGTAGAAATTTTTGCAAACAAATCAAGATATTTAAAATCAATAAAAATAAATACAAACATTTAGTTTCTGTCATTAGTTAACGGACGACTTTCGAGGTTACACCGTGTCATAATTTAGTTGTATAGTTTGATACCAGATTTTGGTTCGTCGGCTAATTATCTCACAGTCAAGTGACTACGTGGTACAATTGCCGGCCAGACTACCTCAGTAGGGGCGAAGTACAGTTCTTTATAAGTACTAAAGTTACTTAAATAGCAAAGACGGGCGCCAACGAATAACGACAAGTGTATGCAGTTATCACAGGGTATTGGTAAACTCAAAAGTAGCACAATACAAAGAAAGCACACAAATACAAATAACAGTAACGTAAACAAGACGATGCTTATATCAATGTATAATAATTACATATCAACTAGCGTACAGAGCTAGTATAGAGTACAGGAGATTATTCTATAAATATACACAAAAGTCAGAGGCACTTCAAAATCGACTAATTTTGGGAGTAAGTTACCTTGTATACTTTTCTAAAACGTACAAATACAGACAGTCTGCGTTAAGCATGCCCAAGAACAAAATAAAGGTAATGCGAAGCCTGAACTAGGCTCCGACGATTAAAATAATTAGTTTTATTAATTTGAGCATTCGAATGGGTCCTGAAGGGTACGCGTGGAGATGCTTCATCAAGCTGTTATATACGGCATCAGTTCGATAGCAATTGTAAAGCCCACGGGGGTTCTGAGGGAACTCCAGCAAGACCTGCTCGAAACATAATGCAGCGAGGCAGGTTAAGAAGGTGCTATAGAGGCACAGGATCACTATACACAATATTCCAAAAGTGTTAAACAGGAAACAATACAAGTTACATTAACTCCTCCGTTGAGTTCCTAAGTTCTGCTAGGACAGCCTACATACAGCCCGGTAGAAGGCTGAAGACCAAGCCAACGCAAATAAGAGGGCTTCATCCTAGGATCCTGCATCTAGGTCAGCAACTGCTGGCTCGCGCTCCAATTAGTTCAAGGTCACCATGTGTACGTGGAACTATGCGTATTATCAACCGAGGGTTATATGGAGGAGGGCTCCTATTTGCAGCGATAAGGAATTCTAAAGATAGAATATAAAACGTCTGATAACGAGGTACGGCATAAGCATAAAATGGAATGATCGCAAAGGAGGGCTACATGCCAAAAGAATTCCAACAGGACGCTAACCACAATCCGTTAAAATTGATATGGGAGATAATTCTTTCCAAAATCACCAGAGTAGCATAAAACCGCTACATAATGCGAGGGTTAACCCAGCAGAACTTGACCAAAAAGCCGGCTGAACTATGGACGACCCAAAATGGAAGCTTAACTGCTCGGAATCGTAGCACAAAACGAAGAAATGGAATTGAGACGCTGCTCGCCATTTTATCGTGTTGCGCCCCTGTAAAAACTTATCACTACAAGGAAGGGCGTACGCAAAGTTCACAACATGCGCCATAGACTCCAAAATTAATCACACCGTGCTCATTGACCTCTAAACCTATATTGACGCATTCTGACCGTAGCAAGTTGATGCAAAAAAACCCACCGTCCCGTACACCTTTACAAGAGGCTCCATAAGGAGTGTGTTACAATGGCAGGTATACAAAACATAGTAACTGAACGTGTTCACCCAATACCAGCTGAGAAACAAGGTTTCGGCTCTCCGGGGTGAGGTCAGCACAAGTAGGTCGAATTGGCCAATGATTGAATTTATTCCGCCTTTACTTCGGCTCGAGATAAAAAGATAGAAAAGATAAGAAACTCTCTTACAAACTGGAAAGAAGGAGGCGAAATATACAGTCAATTGTCTTTAGGGCTGAGTGAAGAAGAGGGCGAAGGGTGAGATTTAGAAATGAGCGTTTCCTATGTGGAAAGAAGAGGGTACCCTTTTTCTCGATTAAGGTTGTGTGGATGTTTGTAAATGTCAGTTGTCTTACGAATAGTTCTGTTAAAGAAGAATGACGATTTCCACAAATAGGTGTGCGATCAAGCACAAAAAAGTGGTGTTCGGCGATGACCGATTGTGAGACGAGACAACTCTGGTCTTCAGATATACGGACTTTTGCTAAACGTCCAATTTGACCACCGTACACAGCATTATAGCAACCAAGGGACTGTCTAAATACATATTCATGAGTGATAACATACCTATCACATCTATTTTCCTGAAGCGCGAATTTGTAATATCTTGCTCGGAAGTTTGAACATCGTTCTGATGTTATGTTTTCGAAAAAACCTTTTTATGGAGATTGGTGACTTGGTGGATACAAGGAAAAATTCCTATGTCTGGGCGACTATGGATGAGGATTGCGATTGATGGCGAACTTTATATTTTTAATATGACAACACCTGCTTCTTAGAGCTACCATAATATCATTTAATTCGACATGGATTTTATTGAATATAGATAACGGTGCGATGTATAATCTCCATGCTAAAGTAGATGCCTGGATGTTGACTACTGAGACGTTTTCATTTGTGCTTCATCTTTAAGACTGATTCACATTAAAGACTAGAGGTTCAAAGCTGCAGAATTTTATGGGTACACTTATATTTAGTATAATTTTAATATTGCTGTACTATTATCTAAATTATCTTGAAAGCGATTACTCTACAACATTTATACCTCACCTACATTACGACCAATATCAACAAGTATCCAATAGTCGTGTTAATTAAGTAACCCAATTAAGTCAGTGAAGGATCTAGCTTGAAATTATATTAATTTAATTAGCAGTTACCGATACGCGGATAAACTCAATGATCGCTAAGCGCCATAAATCACGCAGTTATAGCAGATAAAAGCATTTCATATGTGTTATTAGAGCGAGTTATGTCTTATGCAAATTCCAGCTCCGCAAAGATTGGGAAAGTCACTCCCGCAATAATAAATATCAGTAGCTTACATGTAACCATTGTAATCAAAGAGCGGAAATATTTAATTGACATTGCAGTGTGTAACACTTTTTGCGATTTGACTTTAAAAGCTGCTGAGTGACAAGGTCAGTTTACCACGGAAGTTTTAGTTCCTTTACTTTATTATGGCTCTATTATGTTGACGTCTATTAGCTTTTAGAAAAGTTTTGTTCATTAAGTAGCTTATTCATTATTTTCAATTCAAACAAGAAATATATTAAACCTATATATATAATATATCCATTAAATAACATATGTAACAATTAGGCTAGCGAGCTTGTTAATAAAATAAACTAACTTTTAGTGCTTCATGATTGTCCAGAAAGTTAAAATAAACTACAACTAAAAACTACGCAAAACTATTAGAAAACGAAAGGGAAACCAATGGAACATTATATGTGTAAGTATGAAATTTAACATAAAAATAACGAGATTGTTTTTTAACGCGACAACTGGCAACACTGTCGAACCAATGACCTGTTACAGCAACAACCACCAACATAGAATTAATTCTCTGTTCTTAGTGTATAAAAGAGATATTTTTACTTCCCTCGTCTAAAGGACGAAGAAAGTGTTGTAATCGCGAAAATATCATCTTTCGAGCTTGCTCCAGATCTTCACGTTTCAGGCTCCCTAGATGACGAAATAGAGGCAGACCTCCAACCAGGTGGTCGGACGATATCAAAAGGATATCAAGTAATTGGATTCAGACTGCACAAGACCGAAATGAATGGAAAGACCTGAGGGAGGTCTATGTCCAGCAGTGGACAACTTAGACTGGGGAAGAAGAAGAAGAAGATGATGACGGAAAACAGGTTTTTTCAATTCCGTCTATCTGTCTGTCTGTTGGCGGTATTACTCAAAAACTATTTTTTGGAGGATGATGATATTTTGCATACAGATTATATGTTTATCTGGCATAAAACTCAGAAAATATATACAGGGTCAGCACCTTAAAAAATTAAGTTTTGTTTATTTTTGCTTGAACTTTGAAATAGATGGAAGTAATAATGTTCATATAGGTCAGGCTTTACACTTGGCGAAAACAGGACTCAACAGATACAGGATAATGTCACAAAAGAGTCGAAACGTGTCAGCAGTAAGTCAGCCCCGTTAAAGAGGTGCACGCCGCACTCATTTCAATAAGGCAGTATGGCGCAGACGTCTCATCGATGCGGTTAAGATCGCTACGCAGATGTAGCTGGCGTTCAAACCCCAGCGGAATGCATTTCAAGTTTTTCTTAATTGTTTTAGGTTATTAATGGACCTCTAAACACTGATTTTATATTTGCTCCTTTGGTGTTGAAATCTTGCATTATGGTTTTTAAATATTCATTTTCCGCTTTTGCAAAATTCTCCTGCATAGAATTGGTTCTTCTCCTTTTTTTCTCAGTTGGTATGTGTACATTAATATTGTAGCCTGTTTTAGCTATTTTAATTTATTTTATAATGATTAAAAAGCTAGGTATAATTACCGGAATGATACCGGCCCCTGGCAGCTCAGAAAAGCCAAAGTACCAATTAATAATCTCAAGCTTTGTTACCCAAGAAAGAACACAGAATAACTTTTATACGCGTATAATATGATTAGCTAGATACATATCAAATTATATTGTATTCAAAAAACAGGAAATAAAAATATAATAATGCTTGTAACTAAATCAGGTCTCTTCTAATAGTGGATCTCGTTGGCTCGGATTCGGGCCCTGTCAGTCACTCATGGACCAACCTATGCATAGAGTAGTTCTAATGGCTCGTAGGCGGATCGGCGAACCGAAAGGAAGAAAATGACAGTGGTTAATGAATTCCGCCTAATAGCCGAGCGTAAACATTCAATTTAATTTTAAACTTCTGAATATACGAACGTGCGGACAGGATTATAACAAATTGCATGCATACCTAGATCTAGTAGTGTTACCGTCAACGGCAGGCGTCTGAAGCGTGGCGGGCTTACCGGCGGCCGGCGTGTTTAGCTGATTCCTTGCTGGTGAAGGCTTCACACGTCCAGGTGAGTAGAGTTGCACTTGAATTAAGCTCGGGCCTTGCAGGCTGCGATTGCCGGGGAAATGTGAATTTAGGCCGCGGCTCGCCGCTGTTGTGAAATGGCCCAGGAATTACAACTTGCGAAATTATTAATGTAGCTTCGTCTTGTTTTCGTTGTAGCTACATACAGGCTGGATTTCTGAGGCGAACGTTAGGCCGCTCTCGCATTACGTCGTCCAGGTCGTAATTAATGGTTTTAAAGCGGGCTAATTAGGCGTTTTGACTAGTGAGCATTAGCTACACGGATCTAAAGTGGCCGCTGAGTGAACGAGACCTGGTCGTTTATTTTGGATGCACTGATCGGCAAAATTAGCGGGTTATTTTGCGGACTTCTCACCGGATAGCACACAGCGGCACCCTCCTGGTGAAACTAGGTGAGGGAGAAGAACCAGGGAAATTGTGTCTTGAAATAGCTTCGTTTTCTCCTTATATACGCAGGGCTGGCGTAATCAGCGGTTCGGGCACGTTTATTCGAGTGAGAGATTCTTGTTTCGGATGCGCAGAGGAATACCTGCGTCTGCTCGCGATGACGTCAATAAGGTCTTCCGCGCGGCCCAAGGATGTAGAGTTCCGGTACCTAACGTGATTTACGCCATGGGGAAAAGCGAGAATTAATTTTTAATTCTAAAATCGCGTTGGCGCTGGGCGAAACGTTACATAATTATCGCACAAATTCCTGAACTTTATGTTGCACACAAATTCCTTATAGATTATGTTCCTTGTCTTCGATCTTTTAAACTGCTACTAAAAGAACTGTGATATCTAATTTGCTATAAAATTACTGGGTTTGCGCAATATCTTTCAACGGTAGTTATTAAGTTCTTTATGGCTCCCGTTCTGAAAGTTTCTTTTACATTTCATTTTTTATAAAGAGTTTTCCTCTACACTTGAACAGTGTTGAGTAATTTTTTAGAACATTCGTAACTGAACATCTAAGCATGCACAAGATCATCACGATAATGTCCTCATTTTGCTCTGTTTTTAGCCAAAAAATGTATTGCATTATTCAAAGAAACTCAAGCTGAAGAAAATTAGTACTGCTCATTTTGAGAACAAAAACATTTGAGTGATAACTTACGGAAGAAATATTGGAGCCGATATTTTTTGTACGTGAAGAATTTGGAAGTTGACTGCAATGTCGTCGACAACTTTGTTGTTTGTTACATTGTCACTGCAGAGGCAACGGCCTCTTTTCTTTGGAAAAGTTTTAGGCCTTAAATCCCCATGGTTGTCAATGCCAGATTGGAGAATCGCAGTGGGGCAGCACTAGATTTTTGTGAACTTGAAATTACTGAGATATTCTGGTCTACAACCAGATGTTGTTAAGGTACCCAGCGTATACTATGAAATACGTTTGACATTATTACACCAGAGGAAGTAATGGCGGTCTTGTTTACTAAAGAGCTCTTTGACATAAATAGAGTACCTAGATTCCAATTTGAAGTGTTTGTCCTTTATCAGGGTACGGACAGATCGTTGTCCTCTCTCACTCTAAAATACTTTAGAAGAAGAAATATACTTTACTCTTTCTTGTATTTTAATGGAAATCAATAACTACTTGACACTGCTAAATTATTGGTTATGTATCAATGTGATGCGCGTACATTGGTGAAACAGATAATTTCACTTCATCATAGATTAAAAAGATTATAGTAGATTATATAATGTAGCTCATATGAGATAATGAAATACTTTCTAATGTATTTTTATAACGTTTATGGTATATGTCAATTGAAAAGTAATGCCAACGTGACAATAAATGATTTACTATGCGCGAGGAAAAGTAGGAAGCTATTTGTGTTTGTACCCTGTTAAATTTCAAATACGTGAAACTGACATCAAGGCACACTAGATATAAGTAGGTAACTGGTTGCGCAACAATATTTAATTTTATTGGCAACAATGATTATTATGGCAACAGTGCTCATACTGGTAACAGGGGTTGCAATTGTTTGTCGGCTAGTAATGAAAGCGATTCTGTTAAATCAAAAAAGAAGAAAAGCGAAAGATATGTGTATTCTTTGTGATCCGTTCATCCATGCTGGGTCCCATCTGTAATATAAATATTGGGCGTGTCCTTCTTTCCGGCAAACTGTGCGTAGGAATGTTGAATCTTCCGCAAAAACGCACACCTTCAAGATTAGAAGAGGCCGGGCTAAAAATTTTCGAGGTGCCTTTTTCTGAGGGATTGAAATACCTTGATCCAAGTAGGGTATGCTTTCAAGGAGTAGATTATTTCTTGTCAGTAATTGTGGCGAACACTTCGAACGGCGTTCTTTGGCAATTACGTGATGCCTAAATTCAATCTTCGCCTGAGACATTTCCTTGTTATTTCTTTATTTTAGTACTAATTAAATGGTAATTAGACTGTCAACATCCGGTGTAATGTCTGGATGTAGTAGCCGTTGGAGTTCTCTTTGTACGCTGATCACCCCGAGTTTTAGGCCAAGGTCTTGCAAGACAAATTCAACCCAGGAATGCTTCCGAAGGCTTTTGAAGAAACATCTTGTACCTCAATAGGTACATGCAATTGGCGTTTCAGCTTTTTGATTGTGTCGATGAGGGCAATTTGCTTGCTATGAATTGCGTATTTTTGAGACAAAGGCATTTGAATATAAAATTGCACGTATTAACGTAATTCAAAATGTTATCAAACGCTAGTGCGTTTACACCTAGGAATTAGCTGAAAGCATGTATTTACTCTGTACAAAACCTCTTGCGCAGTGTGATCTTGAGCGCCCGGCTTATTAGTAGCTTCAGCGTACTTATGCGAACGTTTTGTCCGTCCGTCCGTCCGTCCGTCTGTCTGTCTGTCTGTCTGGATCGCCTGTAACTTTCGAACGGCTACAGATATCGACATTTTGAAAGGGGGCAAAGTTGTTGCTAAGGTCCCGAGCACCTTCATGCGCTATTTGGTTTTGGCGAAAGGTGGCGATTTTCCACTTTGCAAAATTTCCAAGCATTGTAGCACAGTGGCGGCTTGTCCACTTGGCGCCATCTACAGAAGTTCGGTGGTCACGTTTTGAACTACACATTCTGGGTGCACTATAATACTTAATGTTTTTGCAGTGCTGAAGCTACTCTTTAGACCTGTACTTGACCAGTTTATTCTAATTTCAGTTATACTAGTTTTGCAAGCCGGTCGAAGTGTGTTTTATTTCATTCATCTGGATATTTTTATGGCGTTCAGATCAATTTTTGTCATAGTAATGCTGGCGGTCGCTTTTTTATTTGTTGTTTTGTATAATGAGTTCGATTTTTTTGAATTTATTTATTTGTGTCAATTTGATTTGCGACAACAGAAGCAATTGTCAGCTGGAAACCCGAATTCAATTCTAATTCGGTAGAACAGCTAAGACGAGGCTGATAAATATTTGGTCCGACCGTAACATCAATAAAGAAACATAAATTAGGCTCGTTAAAACACTTGTTTTCCCTATTTTCCTGTATGCTGCTAAGATATGGACCATAAACGAAACTGATATAAGAAGAATAGACGCCTTCGACATGTTTTGCTGCCGTAGAATGTTTCACATCAATTGGACTGCACAGAGAACCAATGCATCGGTTTAAGAAAAAAATACTGTTTTTCATCTACTGTCAGTCGAATGTATTCTTCTTCCATTCATGTATAAGATCTCTTTAATTTTCTTGTGAAACCATAGTGGTCCTGCTGTTTTATTTTAGTTGCTGCTGGTCCAAGGGTGAGGATGTTGATACCTGAAGTATTTGGAAATGATAATACCTACTTTTTGGAAAACAACAACTATTTATTTATTTCAGCAAGATTGAATATAATCGCACACAAATATATACAGAGTGAATCCTAATAAGGTGAAAAAATGTAATCAAGGTTTATTTAGTCCAAAACAAAGCAATTAATCTAATACAGCTTAGTTTAGTACCAAAATGCCCCCTTAAAAAGATGCAGGGTGTTAATGAAAAAAATCTATATTTGGAAAGTAAACATATAAATTTTAAAATCAAGTAGCTTGGTTTTGATAGTTAATTTTAATTTTGAAACAATATCAAGACAGCGTTCAAGAATTGTTTGAAAGAATTTGTTGTATTTCTTAAAAGAACGATTTTCTTTCGAAATGGGTGATTTTACTTCAAGTGAAATAGTAGACATCGATTTTGTGTATGGCTTTTGCAACGAAAGCGTCTATCAACCGTTAGGGAGTACCACCGCAGATTCCCTTACAAAAGAATCCCAAATCAACAGGTTTTTACTTCAGCCTTTCGAAGACTGAGTGAGGTTGGCTTTTCGCCAGTCCCAGGGGCTGGTGCATAGCAACGGGAAAATGTTATGCAAGATGAAGCTGTAATTGTATTAGTTTTAAACAATCCTACTAGAAGTACTCGCCGAATTTCTGTGCATGTACGACTTTCTCAAAGTTTGGTTTCGCGAACTCTGCGTAAGGAGGAATTACACCCTTACCGTTATATGGGTGTCCAAGCTCTTAATCCTAGGGATAGCGAGCAACGTGTAGTTTTTTGTCGGTGGTTTCTTGAAATGATAAATAATGACCTCAATTTTATTCTATTTATTATATGGACCCAAGAAGGCATTTTTACCAGGGACGGAATTACAAACTTTCAAAACCTGCTCCATTATTCCTTAGGAAATTCCCATGTAACAAGGTAGAAGGTTCCAGCAATGATTCTCTCTCAATGTATGGGAAGGAATCTGCAATGGTTCTTTACTGGAGCTGCAGAAACTCGATAACCGCATCAATGCGAATGGTTATCAGGACTTTGTTGAACACCAGCTGCTTTATATACTTGAAGACATTACGTTAAACATTATACAACAAATGGTCTTCAACGAAGACGGTGCACCTCTTCACAATGGCAGAATCGTTAAATGATTATTTCAATGGTAGATGGATTGGCCGGTTTGGTCCTGCGAAATGGCCGCCAAGGAGTCCCGCCGTCAATCCGCTGGAGTTTTTTTATAGTGTTCTTTATAACAGCTGGTTTACCGTGAGTTAATTAACACGAGGGAACAGATGCAGCAAAGCATTTTTGAGGCTGCTAATGAAATTCGTACAAACTATAATATTCAGAAAAGGTATGAATCGCTAGTACGGCGGTGTTATGCTTGTGTTGCCGCTGAACGAGAGCATTTTAAAACATTTGCTATAGTTTTCTATTTTTTAGTTATTGTTCTGTTAATTTTTTTGTTACTTATGTGTTTATTATCATTTATTTTGATATTAATGGGATAATTACTTTCCAAGTTATAGTCACAAATAGAGATATTTTTTCATTAACACTAAGTATATTTTTAAAGGAACATTTTGGTACTAAGATATATTAGGTTAATAGCTTTGTTTTCGCCTAAATAGGTTTTGGTTAAAAAATTTACACCTAATTATGATTCACCCTGTATATGTAGGATAATATACAAACACACAAATAGATAGTGCGCGATAAAATTACGATTTGCTAACATTAAAATGAGCCTTGGTACTTAGACAGAGCTGTGTGAACTAAAATGTGGTTATTACTGACCAGAACTTCGAATCCTGCTAGATGACTGGTAGACGCGGAATGCCGAATGTCGTAAACCGAATGACTGGACTGAACCCAATAGAATCGAAATCTTGATTCGATGGGATTTGGAGCTCCCTGACTGTGCTTAAATTGCTTCTCGTCGATTGTGTATGTAAGGTGGGTAGTCGCTTCTGATTGCTGCTTAAAACTGTCATTTTTTTGGAACAGTGTTATCCGGCATTATGCCCGGTCTCTAAACCGGAAAACTGCCTTATTACCTTCTCGCCGAAAGCGGACGTCTGTCAATAAAAGTGTTAGGTGGCTATTGTCCCAAAGCTTTGCTAAAGCGTTTTATTTACTTGTCTTTTTTTCTGCAGGTGGTCGATGAGCTTCCTTCAATCCTTGAACAGCCATCTCTATTGTCTGCTCTCGGAGCACCTTCTGTTCACATATTTATTTAGAAGTTTCTTAAATATTAACATTCAAATTTTCAATCCAAGTAACAGTCGATGGAGTAGTTATCAAGAAGTCTTCACTTCTGCAATGGCTGGGCCTATTGTCGCAGTCGTAGGCAAGATGGTGAATTATTTGCCTTTCTTCACCACAGTCACTTCTGCTGATTTCGGATTTTCCCATTCAGAATAGGGAGCCGGAGCATGCGCCACAGTTTGTGCGAATTCCGTTTAATCTACTCCATGTTTTACGAGGCAGAGTAAACCCGGGCCATGTCGTCGGCATAATTAAACTTATCCGAACGCCTTTCAGGCAGGTCGGACGCACACAAGTGAAAAAGTAGTGGGGCGAGTACTGAACCCTGGAGGAGACCACTATTCAGAGTCCGTTTTGTGCTTGCCTGTTCACCTATTTAATAATGTGCTTAGCATGCTTTCAATAAGCCTGGCTGTTGCTTTGCACTTGGTGGTTTTTAGGAGTTTATATGTAAGACCCTGTCATCAGACTGTGTCATAGGCTGCTGTAAGGTCCACTGATGTTTTGTGTCGCTCTTGTTCGCATATTAAGTTGCATAGATTTGAATTTTTTTATTTGAAGTTACTTGTTCTTACATAGCAATTGCGAATGCGCTTTGTCACTCGCGACATTAATAATTCTGTTTATTGCACTAGTCAATAATACGTGCGTAGCGTTGCGTTTACAATAATTAGACCTCCACTGATTTAAGCTGAACAGCTCGTCGATCTGAAGTTTCCACTTTTACGATTTTCGGCGATGCTCTGTAGGCTCTTTTGCATCAGTACACTCTAAAGACTTCAACATCTTTAAATGTTTTCCATCCATTTGTTCTTTTTCTTCTCCTATTTTCTTTTTTATTTACCTGCTTATGAAGTGGTTCTTTATTTCATCTCCGTTTTTCCACATATGTCATTGATCCATGATATTTAGAATTTCGTCAGCCATTCTTCCTTTTTAGTGCATCTTTTTCAGTCTTTGCAACACTTTGCATAATTGCTTCCCGACCTCTTTCCACAGAAATTAATTTAACTTGTGATATTTCAATTAAAGTTCTAACTGTCCTGTTTTTCGTATTTGCTCTGTTTGCATTCGACTGAAATATATTCCGTGTTAATGTGATTTCCATAGGGATTTTAACCTACTTTAGTTGCTGAATAAATAAATTATTATCCAAATAAATAGCGGTTCTTGGATAGGTTCTACAACGTTTAGTGCTTCATCCAAATCTTTTATTTAACAGTACGAGATCAATGTTTTTTAACCAGTTCAGTTTTCCTGTGCTGAAAGGACATTCAGGTATACTACGAAACCACTCCTTGTTATTGGAAAAAGAGAAAATTTTACGGACATTGAGATAAGCTACAAGAGATGGTCTAAAAAAAGTGTCTGTTAGCTACATTTGAAATACAGATCAAAACAATAAACTAATATTTATTACCATTATAAGATTTGAAAACAGTAGATCCATTTTTAGTAAAAGGACGTTTAACGACATTTGCGATACTATATATCACACTATACGGAATATTACTATTAAAATAATTATAATAGTATTGAAACATTTGAATAAGCTCCATGTTTTTGACTAAAGCAGAATAGAAACTGCAGCGGTTAAATTTCTATATCAAAAGTAATTAGCAAACAAATCTTATGTTATCATTAGCCATCTAAAAACGAAGCTTTTTTTGTCTAAGTAGTTATTTACTTTAATAATAACGATAAATTATTATGTAATTGAAACATAATTTCACTGGCGTGTAGTTAAATCTACGTGCACGTGCACTGTCAAGATGGACGGGACAGTACGCAGATGATTGAGAAATGTGTTTGATTAAGAAACCGGAAATTCTGCAGCGCTGTCCGTTGTGTGTAATTCAACACCGCGTATACGCTCTCTAAAAGCTCTCGATCAAGGATGCATGCTTCAATTTGGAGAGTGTGCCGATAGTACCCTAGGGTGCGCTACTTCCGCACTTCACTACCGCGGTGCACGTGCCTGCGCTTCCTTTTTAATAAAATATACTTGCTTTCATAGTTGTCCCTTTATATGGTTCATTGTTGTATTGATTTGAATTTGGTGCATTGAAGGATCCGATTCTTATTTACCGTTTTGTTTTTATGGGAATGATCTAAAATCACTATTGGTAGATAGGTGCCGACTTAAACCTCTGTTGCACGATTCTAGGTTCGAAATTCAAAGGTTATTACAATGGGCTCAACTTGTAGTCTTAATTTCAAGTTAATATCAAGTAGTAGAAAAAACGGAAAGGAAGTGCAGAAATAAATACTTACTTTATCATATTAATATAAATACTTTGTAGTATGTATAGAAATAAAGTATGAATGCTAGAGGTACTACGGTACTACATTTAGGTTTTGACAGTACTTTAATTTTATTTACTATGAGTTCTTGGTTTACAGTGCATAGTATTTTTGAAACTGTCCACGGTTTAGTTGCAGTGTTTTAATAAATAATCTCTGAAACCGTTTTAATTAACTATTTATTCTGTTTTTTATTGTATTCCCCCACTCTACAAAATTAAAAATTAAAAAATTAAGGCATGTATCGGTTATAATTCTTTCATATATCAAAAATTTTGTTTTATAGTCTGTTATTCGTGCAGCTAGCTCTTTAAGATAATTTTAGAGTATAAACATAAAGATATAAAAGTATATTTTAAACACTTTCCCAAGATATGCTGTGAGGAACCACACAAAAGTTTCTTCTAATTGCGTAACAGGTGATGGTAGATTTTATCGGATAAAATGATAAGGCGGCAATGTAACTAATTATTTCCTTATTGTTACACAAGCTTTAACTGTCTACTTACAAATATCGTTAATCAAACCTCATAAAATATACAACGTAAAAAATGGAAGGAGGGTACACCCGGTTCCATTTAAAACCTGCTATTTTAGAATAATATGAAAAATTGTTTTTCATGGGTGGCAGTTCCGGATTTTCTTATTAAAAATTTATTGTAGAAGATTAAGTTAAGACTCTACAAATTGTCGACAAACGAAATAATACTCATAATACCCATATGTTATTGTACTATATTAGTACTGTCTGTTTGATGGAAATGTCACACATAATAGCCAAAACTGTTATAACAGGAAACGCTAATAGCAGCAAAGCATTTCATTTCTAGAGCCAGTAATATAGGAGAGAAAAATGAATCCTCTTGTTATTGTCTACACACATTTTTTACATTACCCAGGAATGTTTGTACTAAGTACACATAAATATTAAATCTGCAAATAACCTAAATTCGTACCTTTGTACAAAAGTATTGTCATAACTTTTTTTAATCACACCTGCATTTTACTACCGCTAGGAATATTACTCGCTTTCACATTGGAATGATTTGCTACATTTAGCGTCTCCTGTTATAACCATTGCTACACTACCAAATAATGTCTGGGGTTCAGGTGACTAGTAAGTTGTATTTATATTCTTCTTCTTCTATTTTCAACCGTTTTCTATCCAAGTTTGATCTCTATCTTCTGCAACGTTGAACCAGTTAAGAGAGTGGGTTTGTTTAAACCATCTCCATATCGCTGCTAAGGTTGTCCGGTGCTTATTCTCTTTTCCCAAGGTCTCCATTTTGTTACTGTTTCGTTCCAGATGTCTACTCCATTAACAATGTGGCCTGCCCGATTCCATTTCAATACAGTGATTCTTACTGTTATATCCTGTACCTGCCTTTTGTAGTATCCATTGTTTTTGTCCTACAATGTGACTCTTAATATTTTCCGTTCTATTGCACATTGATGTACTTGCATTCTCGACATATTCTTTTTTCTTAACACCCATGTTTCTGCACCATACATTGCAACTGGAAGTATGCATTGGTTATACAGGGTGTCCGTGAAAGGTGTGGGAAATGATTAACGACATATACTAGAGCTCAAAACAAGCCGTTTGAACCCAAATGATCTATAATATAAAAAAGTCCACTCCTGAGGAGTTACAGCTACCTATCTAAAGATGATGAGCAAGGCTTTACCGTGTAACTTGTACGAAAATAAAATAACAGGTAGGTTTTGAAATCAGAATAAATTTTGACGTTTAATTAAAACATTGTAATGAAAGCCTACCCGCCATTTTAATTTCATGCAGCAAATAATGTCTGTGGAAATCCTGGAATATTTATGCATTTATTTATACGTTGATGCAATAGTAAAAATAGAATCCAATATTAAACATTTGTTGTGGTGTTCCATTTATTGAATTTTCAAAGACTATATTTTTTTAGTTTCGTACTAAAGACATTTTAAGAATATCCTATTAAACATAATTTAAAGATCAAGTGATTTTTAACGGCCGCCGGCCTTTTCATGTGTTTGTTCAGTTCAGTTAAAGTACAATAACGGTATAGTAGTACCAAAAATACTATAACTGTATTAGGCCGATATTGAGTATATAACGGACGAAGACAGATTTTGTGGTCGAGGCTGATTAGACCGAGGCTAATAAATTAGCTGAGTCAGTATATGTATTAGCGGCCGGATGTTGTTTAAGAGTTTTCATAAAATTTCCTAAAAGTGGACAATTTTAAGATATGTGATTTTAATATAAATATTATAATTATAAATAAAACTTACAAGTAACCTGAGTCTCGTACGTAGTTTGGTAGCGTAACAACGGTTGCATTCGAATTCGTAATTTGGTACTGTAGCAACGTTTGTTAATTAAATAACGGCCGTGGCTGTTAAATTTTAACGACCTTGGCAGTTATGTGTGACATTTCGATAAAGCATAAACTCATTTAAGCAAAACAGCAGTGCAATCTACAGGATGCTGTTTAGTGAGTAAAAATAAGGTTTAGGTTTAACGAACACATTCAGTAAAAGTCCCTTTCACAAAGGAGCGCTGAATCAGAATAAAATATTGCCATTGGTAAGCCGGTTGCATATCGCTCAATTTTATTTAAGATGTGGCCCAGTATGTGTCAAATTATTGCGTGTATTTCTTTAGAAATTACTCTTATAGAAAGGTGAAATTCGGGGTGCAGCCATACGAATTAAACCAGTGGGTGTCTAAGGCAATGGTGTACGCGCATTTTAAAAAATCTTAACGTTAGACATTTGATTAGTATTCGTCGCGTAAAGAATGTAAGCAAACTCTTCGAAAACGTCGCGCTGCAATTTCTCCAAACAGCGTGATTGTAACGCCCCATTTAAATAGCGCGTTCTAACAATTCGCATTTTTTTTCGGACCACCTTATTTTTAAGTATTGTAATAAAGCAATTCAGGTTTATCGAGTAAAGCGCCTGGTTTTAGAGATAAGGCACCTGCCAGGCTTTTCTGGTCGAAGCGCGCTCGCTTGCCTTGTCCTGAATAGGCTCCCTGGCAAGCAGTCGAGTTTCTCGATTATTTATTTATTACGAAGCGCCTTTGCGGGATTTGAAATTTAAGGAGCAGGCCAAGATCGCTCTTGTTTAAACAAATGGCCGGTTCCCATGCGGCTTTCTTAAGGTTATTCTACAGTTACTCAAGGAACAACTGGGGCTCCCTTTGTATACGTGCGAGCTCGATAGGATCTTCAGAATGCACAAGGCCGCTTTTTGTCACAGTCAAATGCTTTCCTTGCTTGTGGCGTCGTTGGGTTCTACGAAATGATGCAGCAAAATTCTGCTCACGATCGCTGGACATAACATTCAATCAAAATGTAAATACATGCCTTCCTCAGCGTTTTTATCGACAAAGGCAATTGCCGCAAATATACTCAGTTCTTGCTAAAGTCTTAGAATATCTAACTGAAGCGTGTTTAATTACTCCTTTTAATCAATTAGTTTATAACGCTAAAAGCGTGAGTGATTACTTGTTTCAAAATTGCTGAAATACGTATGTACCCAAATCTCACTTTCGCCGCGTCTTTTAGATGTGGGCCCACATGTCAATGCGCAGTGCCATATCTTGTGATTAAAATAATTGAAAATTGATTCCTAAATGTTGTTTCTGTTTGGCAATTATTTTAGAACTTCCAGGCGGCTGTCTGGAAACGGTTTTAATATGTTTGTGTTTTTGTATTGTTTTGATTTTTAAATATTTCAAACTAAATGTGCTTGTTTGTGTTTTTGTATTGTTCCGATTTTTAAATACTACAAATTAAATGTGCGTCTAAGTTGGTTGACTCCAAATGATATAAATTGTGTTTATTGTTGAATATTAAATATTCTCTTGACTGTTACTGTTGTTTTTTTGTTGTTCGCATAACTACCCTCTCTTGAACTTGCTAGTGTTCTTTTGAGGTTTCGATTGAGGTAATAAGCTTACAGGGTAGGTCTTGATTTGTTTTACTAGCTAGGTTTGTTTTTAAGTTGTGTTTAACGACAAAGCGCCTAAAGTTTGCTTTACTTGAATTTATTCTGTAACACTAAAGATCGCTGCCTACTCCCCACCATGAGTTCTTGAACTATCCTAGGCAGTGTCCACCCTTCGTTTAAACGAGCGGTACATGATTTCCATCTCATCACAACGTGAGGGTTTCGGGTAACAAAGACACTTCAGATAGAGTTGCGAGTACCCTTCGAGTAATGGAGTAAGGCCAATTGCAAGAGCAATAAACGGACGGTTATCTGAGTCGACGAACAAGGGGCAATAGACCCAAGTCGAGAAAGGAAAACTTAGTCCAGGCGAAAGTTCGAGCAACCCTTGAGCGATAATAGAGCCTGTGCACAGCTGACAATAGGAATTGTACCCGACCGATGTCCTGAGATCAGGAAATCTTTTTTTTTTGCATAAGCGACCTGTATATAAGGGTAGACAGTTTAGCGTTCGAGCATTGCGTCTCCACATCTCGACTTGACTTACTTTAAGCGAGTCAAGGGCTTTGGTCAGATTCCTTTGCCTATGTTTCGAATTAGATTCCGGCGTTCGCATTTATGTAATTAGCTATTTATATTTCTATTTTCTACATATTGACGTTTTCGTATTTGTTTGTAATTTGTGTTGCAATGTAAATAGGGAGGACTGCCTCAATAGAAGAAGCAGAAGAAGAACAGAAGGAATCCATTTATTTATCCTATGTAACGCTGCTATAAATACTTTATTGTGTTTACGATATCATCGTATTTACCTATTATGCTTATTGACAGATACCTTTATAGTTATTTAATCTATGCTGGAATGCTTGTGTGTGCGCTTATATCACAGCAATCTATAATATTTATTTCTATCGTACATAGTATATACAGGGTGCTAATTTTTTGACGTTCTTATTAAGGAACATATACCATACCATTGGATAAATTAGAACAGATTAGCATAATTTAGAAATGCCAGATGCCGTGCCTAATTCTGAACTAAATCCCCACTTTTTTTTAAATATTCTGGTAAAACTGCAAACGGACGAATATTTTAATGCCAAAAAGTTTCATAAACGCCAGCTTTAGAATAAAAATGAAAATGGGTGCTTGTAGAAATTTCTAGATGTTTACAAGGTTCTATTATATCTTGAAAATTAAATTAAGCGAGTGTCATGACATTTTTGACCCATATTGATTTTTACTCTAGCACTAATGGTTATGAAATTACATAATTGAGATAAAAATTCATTAACTCTCAGTTTTTCACGAAGATGATAGTTTAAGTAAAATTTATGTAAGATATTAGATTTCCCTTGAAATTCTGCTGATATTGGCTAATTTAACCAATTCCGTATGTTTCTTAACAAGAACGTTGCCAACATATAGGATAAAAATGTGCAGCTAGTATGTATATTCTATGCACTATTAGAAAAAACACGATATACTTTTTTGTCTTATTTTTTCTTATACTATAAAGCGCTACTTTCCATGACACCCTGTCTTTACCGAAGCAAATCATTTCTCTTAAATCCTTTCTAAATAGAAATTAATTAAATCAGCAGACGTAGTCAGTTATATTTGTTTAGCGAATCTCGCATCTGCTCCTCCTGCTAATTTTTCTAGCAGCATTTCAGTGCTGATTACAGGTAGTTTAAGACTGCCAAAAGTGCTGTCAGCGCAAATTACAGGTTCTCTTAATATTTAAGAGGTGCAAGATCAGACAGGTTAGTTCCTGTATAAATTATATCTACTAATTATTTCGTTGTATCGAACAGCCATCGCTACTACCCGGATGCTTTTTTTAGTACCGAACAGATTTCTGCCTCAAGGTGCTACTGTTAAAAGAAAATTAGGTGAAGACATCATTTAGGAACTAGAGGAACCCAAAAGTTTGAATTGCAATAAAACTTCTGCTACAAAAACAGACGAGATTTATAATTAAGCTCTTGTTCAATGTGTCACTGGTGGCTACTAGGACACTTTTGATTTTTCTTTGTGTTCGGTTTGCGTTCATAGAATTAAACAACCTTGATTTTCTATAAATTGTTAATTACTCCATTTCTATTGCCATGGGCTTGTCAAGATCAAGAAACGCTTCATTTGATACCGTACACTTACAACGCCTCAGAAATGACTGGAGAAAATTGTATACGGTTACTTGCATATCGCAACCAAATACGTGGGAGGTCAAAAATGCGCTTTTCGTTACCTACAACTCGAAATCCATTAATACAAGTTTGCATTCCGTTGCGGATTACATAGCGAACAGTTGGAGAAATCAAGTAAATAGCAAACAGTACAGTTAAGTTCAAGGGCGTGCAAATCGGCTAAGGCTTGCACTTAGAAGTTATCATTAATAATAATTATAAGAAAACGTTTATGAGAAACTTTAAATTGAAACTCAATCCTCATAATCGCGGCTGTGACCTTAAAGCCGAGCTAATTCTGGATTTCTGATTGCATTCGCTTGATTACTAACTTTTGCGTTTATTTGAAATTGGATATGCGTGCTTCTTGCTGGAAAAATAGGAATGTACTTGTCGCCATAACTGTTATTTATGCAATTCACAAAATTTTATTATTCAAATTAATTTATACTAATTGGAATGTACTATAAAATTTTCTGATTACTCGGTCCTGCTAGAATACTTGATTAGTTTCAATTGTTCAAAATAATTGTACTTTTCTATTATTAAAAAGTGGTAGATTACAACAAAGTTTTCTTTTCGTAAGTATTTTTTTGAAGATTGGAACAAATAAAGAAAATGATCTATTTTTACTTTACTTTGTTATTTAATTGTACTATATTTTATAATTTTTGTTTTACATCTAAGATACTATAGTAAATGTAAAACAATATTTCCGATTTTCAGAAACGATTCTCCTCGATGATTTGCTCTAATAATAAAATATAATTTTTTAAAGCCAACTGAAACAATTGTCTTCACAAAAACGTCGAAAGTAGGTGTTCTATATTTAATTCATCAGTAATATATTGGAAAACGTATAACTCGTATTAAACCCATGTGATAGATCTTACGTATAATATAAACTTTAGTTTTAACGGATATTCATATTGTACGAGTAGCAGTTTCCTTATTTGAAAATCTTTTAGATGAACTTTTCTAGATTACTTTTTAGAATCAATTGCGTATGTTTCAAATTAATCTAGGACAAAAAACCCCTGGACAAAAAACTCCGGACATAAGACCCCGGACAAAAACCCCCGGACTAAAAACCCCCCGGATAAAAAACCCCCGGACTGAAAACCCCCCGGATAAAAAGCACCCGGACTAAAAACCCCCATCATATAGAAAACGCCCTCAAATCATGTGGGGTCCGTGGGAGATTATTATTTTTATTAATAATAATGAGTTATTAATTATAATTATAATTACCACTGATGCAAGAATGCAGATCAAAATGACACATGTAAAAAGTAGAGCATTTATTTAATACAAAATACATTAGCAGCTATCTTTGTATTATAGCTTTTGTTATCAGTGGTAATCATAGTTGTCCAATAAGAAGGCAGGTGATTACTATTTTCTAAAAATTGCAAATGGATTCCTGCATGAGTACGGAATGATAATTAATAATTGGAAATTGACGACAGACTAAACTAAATTGACTTTCTCTGAAGAATAAAAGACCGACATATCAAATTTAGCAAACCCGCCTGAAACAAGTATTCCAAGAGCCAAGATAATACAGGGTGTATTAAAACGTGCGGAGAATATTTACAGCACGCAATTGTATGTCAAAAATTGAACTAAAAATTATAATTATCATTTGGTCTTGGACGATTAGTTTTTGAAATATTAGCGTTGAAAAGTTGTTAAATTAGGCGAAGTTGTGCATTTCGACAGCAACGAATTATGCATTCACAATGCGAACGTGATTTAGAAAACTTTTTAATTGCCGTAAATAATAACATTAGTTGTGAATTTTCTGTATGTGTATTATATTAAATAAATGCCCCACTTTACATGTTTCATTTTTTATGCATTCTTGTATCAGTAATGAATGATAATTATAATTAATAACTTATTTTCAATAATAATAATAATAATCGCCCACGGACCCCACATAATATGCGACTATTTTCTTTATGGTTGGGGTTTTTAGTCCGGCGGTTTTTTATCCGGGGGCTTTTTAGTCCGGGGGTTTTTTGTCCGGGGGTCTTATGCCCGGGGTTTTTTGTCCAGGGGTTTTTTGTCCTGTAGCGGTTTCGAATAACCATGTTACTTTTAAAATGTCTCTTAGGGCTAGGAGATTAGTTTTTGTTGATTTAAGATATTGTATTTTTTCACATTACCACGTATATTAACAGAAGCAAAACGAGTTTTGTAAATAAAGCCATCAATAAAATGTTACGTTTTATTAACTGTAGCCTTAAGGATAATTGAAAAGATCGAGGAGGTTTCATAGCTAAGTATAATTCTGATGCGTCATACAGAGTTATAATAGCTGTTCTAACTGAATATATGTAGGTATATGTGGGGGGGGGGGGAGTAATGTAATGTTTATCACATGTATCACCATGTATTATCAGATGTGTTCGCTTTCGCTCCAAGTAATTTGTCAGGTCATTTTGTATTTTAATTAGCCACCTAGGCTTTAGGGCAGCGTTCCCGTATGTTAAACCCTTTTAGTTACTTATTTGGCTTCATCGCCTAATTCCATAATAATGATTTTGCACATATTTGGCCTCAAGCGCAGTATTTCTCGTCATCTGGGGCACCCCTTTGTTGGTACTTTGACAGCCGGGTGTTAACGCTCGCAGGATTTCCGAACCTTCTAGAAGCTGCGCTGTTGGTGCGACTGCGAGGCCTCGCGGTCTCTTTGTCACCGGAACTTATTTGTTTTATTGGGCGCATCGCCATTGGCTGTCGAGAGTCACGTGGTAACGCCGTTTTGGCTCACGCCACTGCAGGCGTCGTAACGCTTCTTGCTGGGCATTCAGCCGAGAGCCGTCGATCTAAGAGGTCGGATAGTGTGTGTGTTCGTGCGGCGCTCCCGCCCTTGGCGGGGGCGTTAGCCTTTTCCCGTCTCGTGCTGCTTCAGCAAGTGTTTGATAAACTGTTTCGCCTTAAGCGAGAGTGGCAGTTCAACTCAGGCCATTGAACAAGTGAGGTGTGTGTCGTTTAGCGGCGATCTTATTACGCCAAGGCGTAGGTGTGATGGAATTCCATGCCCGGTTCTACGTCGTCACGTAAGGGAGTGTTCCCTTTAGCTCGTTGTGCGAGGATTCCGTTGAGGTAGGACATCACTTGGGCTAGTTTTGCCGTCGTAGCGGCGTTTGTTGAAGCGCCAGCCTTTGTCGCCATTTTGGGCGCATCCAGACCATTCACACGTCGGCCGTTTTAGAGGCGAATTAATTGCCACAAGCAACCTGTTTCCCGCCAGCTGGACCGCATGCCGATCTCTTGGGCCGTCACCAATAAAACTAAGGTATTTGTAACCATTGAATCATACTAACTTCTTGTGCGCGAGCTTTGCGCCTAACCATGTGAATAATTGCTGAACTCTTGGCATACGTGCTGTAAGGCGGCATCGCCAGTTTGGTCGCAGTAAAATTGCATGTGCGCGAACTTGATGTGAAATCATGTGCACCGTTAAAAATGTACCCTTCGCATCTTAAATTGTTGTCGCGAAGTGGCGTCGTTCGTTTTTAATCTAATTACTTCCCTCACTTGGGCTTTGCTGTGTTTGCCCAAATTATCATGTGAGCCAGATCACTTCTTATCAGGGCGGTGCCATATTCGCCAAGTTTTGTGCGAGACCTTTCGTATGTTAGCAACGGCGTCGTGTTCGGCTCGTTGAGTGTTACACGAAGTTATCGATCGCTTGGGCGGCGTATCACCAGCTGTGTCATATTCTAAATTCGCCTGCGGGCGTTAGGCTATGTAAGCCCCCTTTTCGGCCAAATATATCTCAGTAACGCGGCCCCCTTTTTGCCTTGCGAATTGGGTTTCTTACTAATTCGCCGCATCTCTTTGCGGCGCCGGATTCTGCTGACAGCTACGCTGTTCGCGTCGCCTTTGCTGTTGCATAACTCGATTTTTATGAAGAAACGTTTCCTTTGTGGGACTCATATGTCAAACTGCTCTTGATTTTGTACAGTTATGGGTGTTGTTTAGTAACAGTAGTGCGCCCATCAGCTGATGCTTATTTATAAGAATTAACCCAATGTTTGCGGCAAGCTTTGCTGCCCCAATGTAAGAATTGAATAATAGACGCTTATCTAATTAAGAGACGCTTTATTCTTGGTCGATTTGTGCATGTTCTGTTTCAGCGTGCGCCCATCATTGAGAAGATAAATGTACGGTGGGGCCAGTGAGATCAGAAGGTGCAGGTAAGCTTGATGGTGACATTGCAGTGGCTGAAAGAGCCCCACTTCATGATCTAAGTATTTTTGCCATCACGAAGTCGTTGTGTGAGTTTATAATTCACGAGTACCCCTATCGACGGAGTGTCTTGAACACTTCGCCCCCGTCTAACCGCCCAGGACCGGTTATTCGGGTTAAGACAGGCTTGGTGGCGCCCTCTTTATTTTACCGTTATTTACCGACCCTCTGGCCGTTACCCTTAGATAATCTCGTTAAGAACCCGCCCAACTCCACTGAAAGTCTAGCCGGTCTATCTTGTTGCGGCTGGGTAGCGGCCTAGGAGAACTTTCGTCCCGATTTCGTCCATTACGGCACGCGCCGGCCGTTTCGTTTACGTATGAGCCGGTGCGGTGTCGTAAAGTCAGTTCAAGACCGTAACAAATTTAAGAGTATACTATAAAGAATGATCAAAAATTATATTTATGGGCTATGCAACAGTGTACTGTATTTCTGTCTACAACCTAATTGCATTAACATTTTCACCTTGGGATACATAATGCCCTGTTATAAATATAGTGTGGTCAAAAATTATTTTTATTTAGTATGGTTTTGGAATAGTTCCTAATTTATGATGCAACTATAAGTCACTTAAAAATCTAATGTCAAGCTTGTCATTTTTAGTGTAAACGTAGTTGCATTCATAAATTACTAACTATTCCATAGCCATCCTAAATAAAAATAATATTTGATCATACTTTAGTTATTTGTATACCTAGGCCGCGAAATGACGGTTTGGTGTACCGCAGAATTTTTTGAGCTTTTATGTAAGTGTGTTAGTTGATTATAAGGTAAATATATTGGGTTGGTGACCTTCATAATAGCTACAAGTGAGTTAGAATAAAAACACGTGTAAAGTTAGACATTTGTTGACATTTTATATGCGATTTTGAAAACAGAAAGGTAAATTTTGAATATAGTTTTAAATTATAATTACAACCTCTACTCGTAATGACTGTGACAATAACGGAAGATTTCATTCTTTACATATGCATCATTGATATTGTTACGGGCTATTTTTGCATTAACTAGAAATTAAGTTGATGCCCAAGAATTGTCTTGAGTTTCCAGAAATTTCTTATTGTATGTTTGGCTGCATAACCACATTTTTCTTACTGTATAGATTTCGAACATATTTGAGCTCTAAGGAATTCTAAGTGATTTTGAAAAATACATTGTTAGTATGATTTTAAAACTTTCGCAGGTAAAATTATTCCTTTAATATCATGGACATTGTCATTCAGTCTTGCGGAATTGTGTGTGGAATTTCTGAAATCAATCTAGTCATGTTAAGTCCTGGGTGGTGTAGCTTGAACAAGCGTCCACGTTCGATCAGTAGAGTTAAGCAATGCTCTTTCTGGTCAGAACTTGGATGGGAGTTCCACGGTTGCATCTCTCGACGCCTCGATACGGCTGTCACGGAAATAGTTGGTCCCGGCTCTCATAACAACATCATGATAGTCGTTAGTGGGGTTGGAAGTCCCCATAAATGCACAGCGACGCCTATAAGTGGCCTAACGGCTTTTGGCTGAGTGCGAAATAAATAAATAAATACAACTTTATTTCTGTGCAGTTACTCAGTTCTGCAGACCTTAGAACTTTGGTAAGTTTTTGTCGCTTGCTTCTGGAAATTGTTACATTCTAATTTTTGAACACTTGGAGCGTCTGATTTTATGCAAAACATATAGTGCATTATTGCAGATCTCGATTCCAAGCTCTGACATTCTGAGATAGGTGGCGCTCGTGTAACGAAACAAGAAAATTGTTTGTTTGGGTATTGTCTTTGGTCTTGCTGTTTTTTCGTCTATTTCGGGATGGAATTGTAAGCCGCTTATTTTGAGCCAAGAAATTGGGCTTCCTCTTGCCGTGTGTGCCTATTTGTGATGGAATTGTAGTGCTTGAAAGTCTCCATGGATCGGATTCCGCTAAATAGTGCTATGCAATGATTTCTGCTTGATCCTTGGGGACTTTGTACTGGACTTTGTACTGGACTTCGTACAGACTTCGTACGAGGTTTAATAGGCAGCCAAATTCTTCATTGGGGACAGCTCTTTGACGTTTCAAATTCACTTGACAGCTCCGAGTTAAATGGATCGAATCCTGCTGATGTCAAACTAGGCCACGGGATCCGTTGCTTCATGGAAAAGGTTTGATAGCTGTCACAGTTTTTCGTCGACCCAAGGTGCTGTACAATCAATTATTAAATTTAATTAAATTGCTTTCAGTGCAACCTTTTTGCTACTCGTTGCATTTCATGTGCCTTGTTTATTAGTACTTGTGTATCAAATGCTTCTACTACGGTCAAGCTCGTTGAAAAATAGTTATAGTTTAGGAAATCGGTTGGAATTTGTAATTGGCTTTATGGAAGGACTTGTCCTTGCTTAGTTAGATTCGTTAACTGATGTTTAACATTTAAATACCCATTTTGACTTGAACGAGGTAATGCTGTCACAGGAGCGGTTTCATTTATAAGCCAATGTTGCTTCTGGTAGTGCGCTTACACAGATCTGTTTAATTAGTACAAACACCAGGTATTAAACGTGGGTAATATAGAGCTATGAATACATAAGGCTCTCTTTTGACGTGTACAGAACACAGCGTTTAAGGACTAGTTGTCGGGAGCTAAATTTACTTCATTACTCTTGTCATTAAATTTTGATTACATTAAGTAAAAATTGAGGTCCTAATTAAAGTCAAACGTCGAATTGCCGTAGTATGTGTTTATGCTGAATGGCCTTTATGTTACATTTATCTGGTTTGACCTTCTGGTATTAATCCTTATGTACAGACTGTATCGAAATGTTAGAACCGTAGTGGGTATTATATATACACAAGTGAAATCTGTCTTTTATTTGCTACTGCGTCGAATCTCTGCGTTCTTGTATAAGCAATTTAGGTTCGCCGTTACATGTTTCAACGGGGAGTATTAATACGAAGCTACAACGGCGTGGCGCCCTAGAATCCTGATAACTCAGGTAATTTGTTCTTTTGAACCCACTCCCATCTGCGACTGAGTGGTCGCGAGCGTAAACTCCCAAAGCTACCCCTATTTGGTGGCAGAGATTTATAAGCAGGTAAGAGCGCAGAGAGACATTGTGTTATAATACATTATTGGTATTGAATTGTTGTATTGTAAAAGTAGTGGGGGTAATAATTGACGCCTAGTCGTGGGGCTTGTTTTTGTAAAGGTGCCAAAGCACAGACATTAGTCGGAAGTTTTGATATTCGTTCCAAGCAATTTTTGATTTTGCTTCGGTGGATAGTCGGACGTTTGTTCGTTGGGTTTCGTGGTATTGGGTTCTCGTTTTGGACCATTGGTTAGTTTGAGATTTGAATCTTTGTATTGGAACCAATTTTTCGCTCGTGAATCGGACTACGCCCTAATTGCGCGAACTCGTCTTTTGATATTTGATATTTGGATTTGATTATGAGAGTTATGAAGATGGAGGTTGTTGATATTGGAATATTTAGTTTTGATTAACTAGGAGAGGTATGGAAGTTTGAGTTTTGGACACTTGAATATTGATTATTGATAATTGAACACTAACCAGTATAGTGTTTTGTATATTTAGCCTTGTTTGATATTTCTTGCATTGTATGTTATACTAGTAAGATTAACATGGCGCGTTTACGAGGGGTATGGAAGAATGAGATAGGTCGTCTTCATGCAGATGAACTTGAATATGAATTGACCAGCTTTGGGTTATCTATCGGTACGGTTGATGTTATGCGCCAGTCTTTGCGTAACTTATTGAACACTAAGGCTGATAGAACTCTTTCGGTCCCGGAGTATACGGTGATTTCGCGACAGATAGAGAAGCGATTGAATGTGGTCTTGTAGAATTGGAATCCGCTATTGCCAATTTTCGGGGGACACTTCATCCACGACGTTTCGACGTATGTCGGCTTTGATGATGCATTTGCTACGACGTTTGAATCGCGTTATGCCTGACGCGGAAACTGTTGAGTTGAATGCACTTAAGTTGAGAGCGTGCACGGTCAAGGCAGAAATTGAGAGAGCTATTAAGAAGGGTGCTCGTCGACCTTCGATGGCCGCGTTGTTGGAACCTTCGACTAGTACGCCTATTCGACAATCTGTCAGCGCTAGTGCAGTTAGTAATTCTGAGACATCTGATGATGACACCGATGATGAATCGCTTTCGCGTCCTTCGATCAAGTATGTGCCTGTCTCTCGTTGGAATTTGATTTTTGATGGACGTTCGACTTCTTCAGTAAATTCTTTCTTGGAGCGTGTTGAGGAGATGCGCGTGGCTCGCAACGTTTCGACCTCACAACTGTTTGCATCCGCTATTGATTTGTTTAGGGGCGATGCGTTATGTTGGTATCGATCGGTCCGTGAAGATGTACATGATTGGGATAGTTTAGTGGCTCGCTTGAGACGTATGTTTCTGCCGGCTGATTATGATAAGAAGTTGCTTCGGGAAATCGAGGAACGTTTGCAAGGTAGCGGGGAAAGGCCGATGTTGTATGTAGCTGCTATGCGAAACTTGTTTCACCGTTTGAGTGTAGTGCCTACAATGGCTGAACAGTTGACCATAATTGTGAATAATTTGCAACCTTCCTATTCTCGACACTTACTTTTCACGCTCCCAACTTCATTTGAAGAATTGAATTTGACATTGGAACGACTCGAACAGGCTGAAACTCGGGATAGACGTTTCGACCCTCGTTCTCGTGCGGAACCTTTGTTAGAACCGGACTTAGCTTGTAGACGTCCTTCTACTCGAAAGGAACAGGTTTATGAGGTTCAACCTGTATCGCCTAATGCACCTCAGTTTAACTGTTGGAATTGTTCTAAATCGGGCCATTCTTATAGGAATTGTCCTTCGCCCCTCCGAAAAAAGTGTTTTAGGTGTCATAAGCCGGATGTGACCATTCGTACTTGCCCTAGTTGTACTCGTTCCTCAGCGTCGAACAAACCGACGCCATCGTCTAGTGGATTGACTCCAAAAAACTAGTTGCAGAGAGGTTACCTGGTCGAACAATCTCTCAAGTCTCTTCGTTTTTGACCTCTTCGACTCCTGAAAGTTCCTATAAGGTTATTTGGGATTTTATTATAGCACATAGTGAAACTGATCAGAGACCTTATTTGGAAGTGTCTGTGTTTGGTGTCCCTATTTTAGGATTGTTGGATTCGGGTGCGTCGTCCACTATCGCTGGACAGCGTGGTTATCAAACTCTGGTTAACTTAGGCCTTAAACTAGATAGGAACTTCGTCCAAAAATGTCATGTCGCTAATGGAAAATCGTGTGAATGTATAGGGAGTATTGCCACCCCTTTCAGTTTGATGGGAAAGTTGTGTGTTATAACGGTGTTGATTGTTCCTGATGTTTCTGCAGAACTGATATTAGGTACCGATTTCTGGGTTGCCATGGGAATTGTTCCTGATCTCAAGCGTAATGTTTGGCATTTTTCTTCAAATTCTGAATTACCTATTGTGTGTGCTATCCAAGACGAATTTTGTTTGACCTCGGCACAACATAGTAGGTTAAAAGCGTTATTGGATGAGAAATTCGTTCCATTAAGTGAAGGTTTGGGAAGTGTCAC
>CALNHX010011521.1:0-31422 GCA_940337035.1 Agriotes lineatus
TTCAAAAGCTTACCCTTGAATCAATTCAAATTCAAATTTTATACTTTTTTATTAAACAATGACTGAAATATTTCCAGACTGGTATTAGTAATGTAAGTTTATTTTATTTATTATAATTGGGCCCTGATATGTTTATATGTATATATAGCTAAATAATATTAAATTTCATTTATTTATTGGCAAGGGTTGAGTGGTAGAACAGCTAACCGAAAGGTAAAATGCTGAACTCCGCCTTGGGATAGCTCCTTTATGCTATGTTTATTTTTTGTGTATCTTCACTAGGTTATACATTTTTGTAATACAATGGAGCTAATAAAAGACGATTTATTATTATTATTATTATTATTATTTAATACGTTATTTAATCATTTTAATTTGCAGAGTGGCGAAATACCCAAAAAAGAATATGAATTAAACAACGCACATTTTAGAAAATCTGCCAGTAAATTTAATAAGTTTTACTTGTGTTTTTTGCCGTAATTATTGTATTAAATTAACTTTTTACTAAATTTAATCTTTTTTTTTACTTAACAAAAAACCAGTGGGGGAACGCCGTTCCCCCGCGTTCCCCCTCGACTACACCCCTGCAAGCCAGCCTTTGGAGTTTGGAAAGCTCCAGTTTGGCTTGCTTTTGTTCTACTTTTGGCCACCAGGTCAGCGATCCGTAGGATACCATAGGTCTTACCACAACAGTGTACAGCCAGTGTACCATGCTCGGCTTAAGTCCCCAGGTTTTGCCCACTGCACGCTTTGTTGCCATAATAGTTGTTTTGCCTTTATGTGCAATTTTTTGAATGTGTGAGCTCCAGGTTAACTTAGCATCCAGGATTGTGGCCAGATATTTAGCCTCTTAGCTCACTTGCAACTGTTCATTGAAAAAGTTTGGCAGTTTTAGCCTATCTAATTTCCCTCTTCTAGTAAATGGAACCAGTACCGTTTTCGGCGGATTTACACTTAGGCTCTCTTTGGTGCACCACTTTTCCACAATTCTTAGAGCTTTTTGCATAATCTCTGAGACTGTGTTATCAAATTTCCCCGAGATGAGTATTGCCAGATCATCGGCATACCTCTGGGTATAGTAACCTTCCCTATTTAGTTCGACTAAGAGCTCATCCACTACCAGGTTCCACAACAGGGGTGACAAAACTCCCCACTGTGGGCATCCTTTGGCAGCTTCCACTTCCATTGTCTCACCAGAAAGGGTTGATTGAATTTTTCTGTCCTGGAGCATGTTACTGATCCACCTGCAGATGATGTCTTCTACTCCACGGTTTCTTACTGCAGCTATCATTGACACGAATTAGGTATGGTCAAAGGCTTCCTCAATGTCAATAAAAACAGTCAGTGCGATTTCTTGGTAGTTAATTGCCTCCTCAATTCTCCGCACTAGTTGGTGAAGAGTAGTTTCGCATGATTTCCCCGATTGATATGCATGTTGATGGGGATGAAATAGGCTTCCCGAGGAAAAGCTCTCTCTGATGTGTCTTTCAATCAGTTTCTCTATCAACTTTAACATAAAGGATGATAGTTTGATAGGTCTATATGACTTCGCCTGAGAAGAGTCTCTTCCAGGTTTGGGTATGAAGACAATTCTAGATTGTTTCCAGACAGACGGGATGTATCCCGTTGCCAGGCTTGCTCTTAGTAATCTACAAAGCTTTGGTGTGAGAATCTCTTTCCCTTGTTGTAGTAGCACAGGTATTATGCCATCAGGACCAGAAGCTTTGTATGGATTAAACGAATCTATGGCCCATTCAATACTTTTGTGGGTACCTAACGTTTTTGTTTGAAATTTGCCAGTCCCCTTTTTCAGCCCTTATAATCGGGTGAATGAGGTTTGGCTGATGCTCGTCTGCAGGATAAACTGCATGTGAGTCTGGAAAGTGTGCTTCAATAAGAAGCTCCAAGGTTTCTTTACTTGTTTCCGTGAATTTCCTATTTGGCTTTATGATTGTGCCAACGGGTTCCACAGGATCTTTAGCCAGAATCCTCTGGAGTCGTGCTGCTTCAGAAGTGTTTTCAACTTCTTGATAGAAGTTCCTCTAGGAGTCTCTTTTGGCTTTGCGTATTTGTTTATCGTACTCGGTCAGGGACTGATAATAATTATCCCATTCACCGGTTCTTTTCGCCTTGTTGAAGAGTTTGCGTGTGTTTTTCCTTAGTTGTGCTAGATCCGAGTTCCACCAACTAACATCTTTGTTGGTGGCTCGTCGTGTGACCCGGCAGTTGTTGTGATACGAGTTTAAAATAGCCTCCTGAAGTTCAACAGAGGTTAGCTCGATATCAGTACTATTTTTAATCTCATTTTTGAAATTAAATAGATTGACTTGTAGATCCTGCTTGTAATTCTCCCAGTCCGTATTTCTCGATTACGATACTCTGAAACTGACTTATCAAAATTACTGATTTCGATTCGAATGTATCTATGGTCCGAGAGTGACGGTTCCTCGGACACATTCCAACGAGTTATCTGAGAGCTAATACTAGAGGTAGCCAAAGTGATATCAATAATCTCTTCGCGAGTTTGTGTTTTAAAAGTTGGTTTGTTCTCCCGATTCCGTATATCCAAATCTTTGGATACAATAAAATCACAGAGATACTCACCCCTTCTATTGACGTTGCTGCTACTCCATGCTACATGGTGAGCATTGGCGTCAGTTCCAGCTATGAATTGCAGGTTTGATAGCGTGCAATACTCAACAACCTGTTGTAGTTCCTCAGTTGGAGGTGAATTAGGAGAGTCAAATGGAAGATATGCTGAAACGATTAATTATTTCCTTCAGATTTCCTTCCATTTGTGTTGTTAATTTAATAGCTACTTGATCCCTGCAACAAAAGTTTATCAGTTTTAGAGCGTAAAGTTCTTCCCTGACAAAAATACAGGATCTCACGTTATCAAGGTTTCTATTATATATTAGCTTACCTTTAACAGTTCCAAGGTCTGATACTTATTCCCTGAAGAGCCAGGGTTCTTGAATCAAGGCTATGTCTATGTTCTTGGAGACCAAGTATTTACAGAGGGCAGCTGTTGCCGCCTTGCTATGCTGGAGGTTTACTTGTACTACCACCAGCGTCATCTTGCTTGTCTGTTTTCTTTGACACCCTGAAAGTTATCTGAGATAGACCTAAGCAGGCTTTAAATCCCACTTTGCTCAGTTTCTTCAGGGAGTTCTTATCAATCACAAGGACTAAGGTAGTGCCCTGAGTTTCGATACGACTGGAGATCACTCTCCATTCCTCAGTGGCCAGCTTGTGATTCTGCGTTTTCAGCAGGGAAAGGATCTTGGTGGCTTCTTTGGCCTCCAGTAAGTCAGTGGGGATCCATACCACCACTCTGGAGGTTTTAACCGCATCCCTTGCTGTTACAACACGAATTGTTGTCCCTTCCCATGGTTGAAGTTGTGGCGTCTTTTCCAGCAGCCATTGCTTTGACGTGTCGTCTGCACAGGACACGTATAGCACACCAGCATGAGCGTAGCTATTTGTAAACTGTGGTCCAGTTCCAGTCGCACACTTGAAAATGCCTTTACTGAGAGCCTGTTGAATCTGCTTAGCCTGTTCTGGGGTTAATTTTTCCCTCAGGGTAGGTTTGCAGAGTAATTGCCATCTTAGTGGCTGAAAGGGATTGACTGTAGGACTGTCCCTGTACAGAAGTACTGGGTTTGTCCTTCGAGTCGTCACCATTAATCTTTTTTGATCCTCTTTGAACAAAGCGGGAGAGAGTGCTGCCCTCCGTTCGGGTTCTCTTTTTAGGGTCTTGAACTGGGTCTTTAGTAGTCCCCAGTTCTTTGCTCTGACGGTTTGCCCTAGGTTTTCTAGGCCTAATCGGCTCCCCTCTAGCTTTTGCCGCTTCTATAGCAAGTCTACGGCGTTGCGAACCTGAAAGTCTTTTCTCATGCTTACCTGAAGTTGGATCGGCTTCGGTATGGGCTTGAGATTGGGGTTTTTCCTCGGGTTGTGTACTGCCCAGAGGATTTGCCCCAATAATATCCGCCACCGAGGAGGGAGAGATTTGACCTAGGTCTGTCTTAGTCTCCATCGGGGAGGGTGTAGACCTAAAAAGAAGTTCTAGGCCTGAGTTTAAGCTTGAATTTTCTGTATCTTCCATGTTGTTTCCACGAGTAGCTAAAGACTAAAAATAAGTGGCTTTATACAATGGGGTGCGCCCGGTGCCCCAAGGGAGATTCAGTAGGGACTGATCATCTAGACAGCCACTCATCCCTTGGCCTGGTCTCACCACCATAGGATTTGGGTTTTACTATTGAGGTTTACTCCTCTTGGTCCGGGCGGTGAAGCCAAGACTCCCAGCACAGATATCCCCAGTAATACATGACTACAGCAGAGATATCCATATATGGTATAACGGCAATGACGTGACCAGAGGTTCGTCTTTGCCGGCATCGTCAACCCAAGTGCAGACCCTTAGTCACGACGCGACAGCTGGGCTTGGGGGATGTTTATCGACTTTTCAGTCTAGATCCGCAGGGTTCAGTCTCAACGGGGCCACCACGAGAAGGATGCAATCGCTAGGATCGCATATCACTGATCGTTGCCGGTGATACCCTGCAGTCTTCTGTTGTCACGCGGAAGGTGCAAGACCTGAGCAACTTGGCTGCACTGCCTCGGTATAAATTTTTACAGCGTTTATAGCCGTTCAGTTCCGCTAGCAATGCTCGACCCCATCAATTGGTTTAAATTAAATTGACATGTATATTAACAAAAGCTGGCAGTACGGCTGAGTGGTGTTGCACATCTCACGGCACTTGTAAAAGTTAAGCGCCAATCTGCTTGGTCAGTACTTGGTTGGGTGACCATCTGGAGAGCGGGAATAGTGTTCTAGCCAGACAGGCTCCACTACCTCAAGTACCTCCGTCGAATTTAAAAATGCCACACCCGTAGCGGCTCAGTGCGCCCGGCACCCCGACACTGTGTGCAAGATATAAGTGGTTAACTTCTTCTGGGGGGTCGTGTTTCTCCGGTTTTCTGGTAAACGGCAACCCCTTTAGCAGGTGTGTACGGAAGGCGGTTATTCGGCAGGTGAACACGGACGGCGGTTTTTCAGCAGGTGAGCTCGTACGAAAGTTGCAGCCGGCGTCGTGTTAAGTATAGGTTTTGGCCCTGTGGGCCGGATGCCCTCAAAGCGGAACCTCGCCGTCCGAGTTTTGTTTACATTCCGTGTTCTCTGAACTAGGGCTGGGCGATATTGAAATTCTGATATCGATTATTGATAACTGAGAAATATCGATACATATCGATATATCGAAATATCGATACATTTCAAAATATCGATATATATCGATAGCTATCGAAAACTATCGATATTTATCGATAAGTATCGATTTTATTGATAAATATTGATAATCATCGATTTATATCGATAGTTATCGATTGATATCGGTAGTTACCGATTAATATCAATAGCTATCGATTAATATCGTTAAATATCGATAGTTATCGATTAATATCGATATTTCTGGACAAATATCGATAAACATGGCTACTATATCGATAATTATCAATATATGTACATAATAATAATAGAACCGTCTGGGTTCCGGATGAAGAATAGACCCAGGGAACCCTCTGCCTGTCATAAGAGGCGACTATCTGGGGCACCTATCCTAACATTACCCATTCCTTTATATCCTTGTACCCAAACTCTTAATACCTTCCGTTCCCTGAAAGCTGGCAGTAGCTTAAAAAGGCACAACCCATAAACTAATATGGAGCAACAAAAAAATTATAAAGCCTGGGATGTGTCAGGGAGTAGGGCTGTACCTGACACGGACAGTCAGCCCATGGATGAAACCAGCAATAGTCAACGGACAGCAAACACGGTAAATCGTGTCTTAACTAAAGTAGAATCATTTACCACGAAAGCTGGAAAACCAAGGCAACGCATGAAATGGACCACACAAATGAATGAAAGTATCATGCGCTGGTACTTCACAGCAACTATAATAGAGACAGATATGACATCATACATATCAGAGATGCACAAATTATTTACTGAGGAAAATCCTGAAATTAATGTCACAGAACAGCGAGTGGCAGACCAACGAAGAACAATCACAAGAAATAATCTACTGTCCGCAGAATATGTACAAGACATCAAAAGAAGAGTCGAAATCCAGATCAGACGCGAAAATATAATAAATGATATCCACATTGACGTCGATGAAAATCAACTAGAACATATAGAAGAACAAGTACCCGAGGACCAAGAAAATCGAGAAGAACAAGCTCACGAAGAAGAAAAACAATAACGTCAAAATCAGGTAATCACTCCAAACAATATACTCTCAGAAGAAAACGGGCAAGATGACCTGATAAAAGCACTTCATGAAGCTATTATCAAATATAACGGAAGTGACCCTACAATGAGACCTAAAATTCCTAAACAAAGTACATCCTCACGACTAGCAAAAATTGTAGAAAATATGAACACAGTTCTGCCGGAGTTCTTAGAACAAAGTAATAACTTCACAGATCTGCACACCCCAATATATTGTGCTGCTCTCACCTGCAGTAAGCAGAACGTAAATAAAATTCTTCAAAACTATAAAATACATACAAAATACGATGAATACAACATAAAGTAGATGAGTTTTTAGATAAACTTAAACAGAAACTCGCTGCCCTAGCTAAGAGATTAAAAAGATACCAAGAATGTAACAAGCGAAGATGGGAAAATAGACAATTCCGAGAAAGAGAAGGCATATTCTACCAAAACCTGTTTTTAACACTAAAACAACTCTAACAGAAATGCCCACAATAGAAAAGATAGAGGAATACTGGTCAAGGATGTGGTCGGACGAAGAGAGCCATAACCAACAGGCCCAATGGATAAATGCAGAAAAGGAAAAATATGCTGCCTCGAATGAAATTAATTTGGTAGCAGTAACAAAAGAACAAGCTACCAGAGTGATAGCAAAAACACAAAATTTGAAGGCACCCGGAGTAGATGGGCTCCACAACTACTGGTACAAAAAATTTACTCTTGTTCACGAAGAACTTGCAAGACATATTAATATTTTTATTCTTAACCCAAATAGATTACCAGTCTTTATTACCCAAGGAATAACATACCTCTTACCAAAAAGCCAAAACGTTAAAGATTCAGGAAATTTCATAATTGCCAAAGATCTATAAAATCATAACGGCGCTAATAACGGATATGCTATTCTCTCAGTGTGAAGAGAACTCTATAATAGCAGAACAATAAAAAGGATGCCGGAGGACATCCCAAGAATGCAAGGAACAATTAACAATAGATCAAGTCGTAATGAGCCAAGCACATAAAAGGAAACGAAACATACATACCGCCTTCATAGATTATAAAAAGGCGTTTGATTCTGTTCCACATACCTGGCTGCTAGAAGTTCTAAACATATATAAATCAAGCCCAGTTCTAATCGAGTTTCTAAGAACCATAATGAAAACCTGGAGTACTACGATAAAGGTTTACATTGATACAAGATGTTTAATGACCGAAAACATAAAAATCAAACGGGGAATATTCCAAGGAGACTCCCTAAGTGCACTGTGGTTCTGCCTGGCGGTTAATCCACTGTCAAATATGCTAAATGATACGAACAAAGGCTACAAACTTAAACTAAATGAAAACATGGCCTATAACTTGTTCCACTTTATGTACATGGACGACATAAAACTTTTCAGTAGTACTTCAGATCATCCCAAACATCTACTAAAACTAACAGAAACATTTAGCAAAGACGTGCGTATGACCTTTGGAATAGACAAATGTCAGACACTAAGTATCAACCAGGGAAAGAGAGAAATATTAAACTACAAGACTCAAGACGAATCCACACTCAAAGGTATGATAGAAGGCGACACGTATAAATATTTGGGTCTACAACAATCGAGACTGATAGAGAGTAAAAAGTAAAAGAAGAACTTGAGTCTAAGTACATACAGCGACTTAAAGCCATAACTAAAACGAAATTAAATGGAAAACATACAATTAAGGCCATAAGATACATTTGCGACACCTATACTTACCTACTCGTTTGAGGTTGTGAACTGGACAGATAGTGATATTAACAACCTGAAAAGAAAAACCAATAAGATACTTACTGAAGCTAGACTACATCATCCAAAGTCTGCATCGGAAAGACTGACCCTACCAAGAGCAGAAGGCGGGAAGGGACTCATAGACTTTAAAAATTTACTAAATAAACAAAAAACATCCTTACATTATTACAAAAACAAATACATCTGAGTTACACAATGCATTAGCTATATCAGATAATAAATATACTCCGTTAGATCTATCCCATGAAATAAACTTTCCTATAACAACAAAAGAAGACAAGCATTTATCCTGGAAGCAGAAAGCTCTACATGGAAAGCATGCTCATGACTTGGCTCAGCCTCATGTCGATCCAGAAGCGTCGAACGCGTGGCTGCGCAGAGGTGACTTGTTTCCTGAAACAGAAGGTTTTATATTAGCTATACAAGACCAGGTAATTAATACCAAAAACTATAGAAAGTATATTCTTAAAGACGGCACCCAGGACGATTCTTGTAGAAGATGCGGAAGTGCACCCGAAAACGTCAATCACATTATATCGGGATGTCAAGCTCTAATAACTCAAAACTATTATAGAGCTAGGCATGACAATGTAACTAAAATATTACACCAAAAACTATTGATAAAGTTTAATCTTAAAACCGAAACCGAACCATATTATAAATATGAGCCGCCTAAAGTAATCGAAAATCGCTTGGCCCGGGTATATTGGGACAGGAGTATTATCAGCGATAAAACAATTCCTCATAACCGACCCGACATTACACTGGTAGACAAAGAAGCCGAAACTGGATTTTTAATGGACACGGCAATCCCTAGCACTTCTAACTTACTACAGGCATATAACGAGAAACTACGAAAATATACAGAGTTAGCAATAGAGGTAAAATAGATGTGGAGATTAAAAAATGTATATACAATACCTATAGTTATATCTGCAACTGATGTAGTCCATTGAACACTAGGTGCAATGCTACAAAAACTGGATATCGACAAGAACACCTACATCGAGAAGCAAAAATCGGTCATCCTCAGTACCTGCAACACAACCAGAAAATTCTTGTATACATAATGAAACACAAAAACAATACAACAATATTACTTGTTTATCTTGGCATCACGCCCGTGAGGTAATTACATCCGTATGTATAGTACGAGAGAAAACAAACATATAATAATAATAATAATAATATTGTATTTATTTCTGCCACTTGTAAACGTACAAATATATAATCATGTAAATACATAAACACATAGAACCAAAATTAGTTGCCAAGAAATCTTAGGGTGGAGTTCAGATGCCGCATTTAGGATAGGCCCTGGTAGGGATGGGCGCGTGACGTGAAAATAGTCGTGTCACGTCGTCAACGTGACTAATATTTGAAAATCGTGAGTGAACGTGAGTGAAAAATGTCCAAGGCCTGATTCACGTTTCACGTTAATTTCACGTTAAATATTTAATAACGAATAAAAAAACTCCAGGGTGCCCCGGGTGCTGATTACATATTATTTTTAAATCAAAATTTTAATGTGTAGATGAACTTATTATTCTAATAAAAGTAATGTTTTGTTTTTTATACTCGGCTTAACGCTGAAAATGTTGATTACGATTTATTTTTTAACCAATTTATTGTGTAGATGAACTTATTATTCTAATAAAAGTAATGTTTTGCTTTGTATACTCGGCTTAACGCTGAAAATGTTAATTACGTTTTATTATTAAACCAAAAATGTATTGTGTAGATGTGTAGATGAATCTATTTTTAGAAAAGTAATGTTTTGTTTTGTATATTCGACTTAACACTGACAATGTTGATTGCGTTTTATTTTTAAACCAATTTATTGTGTATATGTGTAGATGAACTTATTATTCTAATAAAAGTAATGTTTTGTTTTGTATACTCGCCTTAACGCTGAAAATGTTGATCTTTGTACGTAAAAGTGGTACTTTTAAACCTACGAATTAAGTATTGCCTAGCAACATATACCTTCTGCACTCATACCAATAAGGGAAACGTCAATTCCAATGACAGCGTTTGGTATTAAAAGTAATGTCTTTGAAGACAGCTGCAAGAAATGTATTTACGAGAAATCAGTATTTATTCCTTGTCGTCAGTTATTGTAGTCAATTTTCATTTGTTTCGTTTTATGTCAACTATTCTGATTGCAACATATCACATAAATTAGGTCACGTGCAAAACATATTTTTAGTTATGTTTAGGGTTTTTTTCATTGGTTTTAAATTTGAACATTCTGTTCTATCTGAATTTAAATTTTGAAATAACAGCTGCGTGTCACGTCGTGAGCAACGTGTCACGCCGTGAACGTGAGTGAACGTGAGCGTGAACGTGCGTGAACGTGAGTGTTTAAAGCAAGCGTGAAACGTGCGTGACGTGAGTGAAAACTCACTCACGCGCCCATCTCTAGGCCCTGCTCTTCCACTCAAACCCTAAATTTAAAAAAAAACTTAATTTTTTTTTAAATGAATGCCTATATGTATTAAACATTATTAAAACTAAAATATGATGCCCCGAATAAACCTTCACTACGACAAAAAACAGATATAACTATATATAATTAAGAGCAGCAGATCTAAATTATAAGCGTTTCTATCCCTGTTTCTTCAGAAGCGCCAAAAATAGATGTCGCTTAAATGACCTTATGTTTAGATGTTTTATATTATTAGGCAATACGTTGTAACTTTTAGAAATATTATATCGAAATGATCTCTGAAAAAAGGCTGTCCTATGAAGAGGTGGTGTTATGGTAAGATCTAGATTACGTAGGTTTAAGTTGTGAATATCAGTGCTGAAAACTATCTTCTTAAATAAATATGTTGGATTTTTATTTATTATGATTCTATTATAATGACATGCTATTTGTAGTTTAAGCCTATTATTCATATTAAGCCACTTTAGCTCAGATAACTTATGAGATAGGGGAAATGGGATAGAACTAGCGATTCGCATAACATAGCTTTAGTGCTATTACTTAAATAGCCTCTGTGGGGGTATAGAAGCTTTAAATTCATGTAAGCTCGGCGAATATTATTAGATATATGGTGACGAAATCTAAAGCTTTCATCTAGTATGACACCAAGGTTTTTGGCACTATCAGTTACAGGTACGTCAACACCATTTATAGTAAATTTCGCAAAACCCTTTAGAGCTATGATTTCGTTTCTGTTCCCAAACAAGATATTAGATTTTAATAGGAATCTTCAAAAAGCGTTTGTAAGTCTACGTTGATATCACTGACAGCTTGAATAGAATTATTTGGAGGAAATGAATGGTACAATTGTGTATCGTCTGCATACATTTGAGTTTTACATGTTTTGGGCCGTTTGTGTAAGGTAGACGTATAAATTGTAAATAATAATGATCCTAAAATGAAACCCTGTGGTACGCCACTGATTACGGGCTTAATACGAGACGATGAATTACATAACTGTACGGCTTGTGATCTGTTTCTAAGATAAGTTGACAGAAAATTAACAGAGTTGTCACTCAGGCCAATATAATGCAAAATTGCAAGTAATACAGAATGAGAGATGGTGTCAAAAGCCTTGCTATGATCTAGCAAGACTAATACACTAATCTCTCCACGATCGGCAGCTGCAATGATATCATCCGTGACATTAAGTAGCACGGTTGCACTGCTGTGTCCTAGCCTAAAACCTGACTGAGTGTCGGGAAGTATACTGTTTTTAATTAAATGAGTAATTAGTTGAGAATTGATCATTTTTTCTAAGATTTCTGATTATGTGGGCAGAATGCTGATAGGCCGCAAGTTACTATATTCACTAGGATCACAATTTTTGAGAATAGGAACGCCGATGGCTCTTTTCCAAGTACTTGGAAAGGTATGTTCAACTGTTGCGGTATTAATACTGTGGGTGATATAGGGCAAAATTAATGGACAACAAAGGTTTAGCATATTGATATTTAGCTGATCAGAACCAGTAGAATTTGATTTTATTTTTCTTAGATGAGAATAAACTACATCCATATCAACCATTTGGAAAGACAAGTCTGATTTTAAATTGGCAATTTTTGAATTTGAATAAAAATTAATTAAATTTGCATCTTCAACTAAAGTAGGTATACTATCCAAGAAGAAATCGTTAATTTCATCAGCGTTTAATAATGAGACTGGTAGAGAGCACGTCTTGTCGTTTTTAGTTACATTAAGAGCTTTAATTTCATTCCACATAACTTTAGATGAGTATTTTCTAATGGTGTAGTTGAAAAGAGCTTTTTTCTCATTTCTGATTGCGAGGGTAGTAAAATTTCTCAGGGATTTATAATAATCCCAGTGAGCTGGCAGTTTGGTTTTTCTGAAGAGTTGCTTGGCTTTGTTCCTCAAAGAAATAAACAATTTGATATTATCTGTAATCCATGGTGCCTTCTTTTTTGAAATTTTAACGCTTCTGTATGGTGCATGTTTATTAAATAGTTGAATTAAGTTCTTATTCAAAAAGAGCAGCTTTTCATCAATAAGTAACTATCCATATTTATCGATATATATCGATATGTGCAAAACCTGGAAATACTAAATTTAGTATCGATATATCGATACATCGATATTTAAAGAAGGGTATATTGATAAACGATATATCTATAATATTATCGATACCTATATCGTTATTTTCGCCCAGCCCTACTGTGAACTGGTTCACGAAATAAAGAGATCAAGCAGATACTTGTGCCTCCTGGAGTATGAGACGGTCGACGCAGCTGGGGATCGTGCTTCAGGAAGACAGCGCGTTGTTCCCGGCGGGAATGAGTCTCGTAATTCTGCAAGTGAAATTTGCATGAATTTTCGTCGGCAAATTGGTTTGATAGTTCGGTCCTTGCGGGCAGCTGGATCCTCCAACTTAGAGTTCAGGTGGCTAGTTTCGCCTTTAGGGCTGCAGGAAGGTGGCGTAGGACGTATTTGGTTGTTTCTACAGGTAAGTTAATTGCCACAGTTAATTTATTCTCTCCATTTTCAGGTGGAGCGTAGAATAAAATTCATATATGCTGTTACTATTGGGATGTTAATATTCTCGTGGATTACGGTCGTAACGGCTTCTAATGAACAGGAAATGCGTTTAAGAGACAGAGAGACGCTATCACAGTTTAAACGTATTGGTTGGGGTTCTCGTGAATACGAGGCAGAGAGACGCTGCTACAATTTAAACGTTTGGAGAGGATTTCGGATCAGGGAAGTCCAAAGACTCAAGTCGGGACTGGTGGACTCGAGGTGGATGATCTCAAGTTTGGACTGGACAGGATAGGTAATCTCAAGTTACGTTAACTGGTCATGGAGCTTCTTATATACTTTTCGGGCGTGTTATAAAAACATCCGCTTCAGGCATCGATAGGTGGGAAGCGGCGCAGGGGTGGTGTCTTCGCGTTTATTGCGCATAGCGAGTACGAGTTTGTTATTACTACGCGTTGGTTAGATGCTACGCCTGATAACGCCTAAACGAGCGAAGCATAAATTATATATTGTTTAATGTTCATATTTAAATTTATGCAGATGCTGGCGTTACACTTGTACACAGACTTGGAGAGTTACTGTATCATCTCTGTAAACTAATACCAACATTTCAGGTTTTTCTTTTCGACTGTTTTCAAATTTGAAACAAAATTCAATTTTCACATATAGTTTTTGATCAATTTTTGCGAAAAATTGTAGAAAAAAAATTACAAAGACAACAGTTAAAACCAGAGGGATTAATAGATTAATTTGCCATTTAATATTTTAACGGCATAAGGCAGTTAGTAAGTATCTAACAAACTAAGATAAATTTGTGGCCGAGGCCGTCAGGCCGAGGCTAATGAAGCTATCTGAGTTAGGGCAATTTAAATGAAAAAGTTAAATAGTATTAATAATGGGTGTTAGAAAACTCGTCTTATCAGAGTCACATATGGAAAAAAATATGTTTGACAATACTGAAATGTATCGTTGGTGACACTGTAAGTCTATGTCAAATTCGATGTTAACGGGTTAGGTTTTGCGTCAGTTTTGGCAGACTGGCGCAAAAAAATGCCCTGTGAACCTTTCTTAATTACAGTTTTATTCTGCATAAAACAACCTCAGAATGATTAGAGCGGTTATATTTAACTGACAAGCTTATTACACCTTGAAAGGCAAGTGATACGTAGAGCAACGCCTGCGCTAAGTTTATTAACATAAACCATAATTTTCTGACCTGTATCCCGTGCCATCGGATTGATGAAATGATGGGATTTTAAATTACACGTCGCCCGCGGATAAAATTAATGAATCGAAAAGGGTTACGTAAAAATGTTGGAACTGCAGGCCCCCTTCCACATTCGGTTGTTGATTGTTGGCACTTATGACATGTTTAAAGAGAATTTTGGCACAAAGATCGCGAACCAGGAGAAGACTGCCCCGGGTTGTCTTCGCTCGCCCCGAATAAGATTAGAAAAACTTCCTTCGCTTAGAGCCGTTGGTAGTTCGAGATTAATCGTTGTGCCAAGAAGGGCCGTTTGCAGCTCGTCCGCACAAACTTACGTAGGTATTTCTCACCAAACTCGTTGCAACTGAGTTGCTAGTTAACTAAGATTGAATTGCTTGACTTTCTTCACGTGCCTTCAATTCAATACTATTTAGATTGCTACACTGTAACCTTTTGCGTTCTAATAATATGAATTATGCTTGCTTGCCACTATGTATGCCTTGCCTCCTTACAATTTTTAATTTAAACTAGTGAACCCATTGCAAAATATTTTGTAAGTTACAAAACTTCTTTCTAACGTGTGGCAGGATTCATTAGGTAAAATTTAAGTTTTCAAAACTGCACATCTCCACGGTGACGGCTTTCATTTAAAAAAAGAATTATCAAAATCGGCCTGGTGGAAGTCTCAAAATAGATGTCGAAAGAAAACGCTTCATGTTTTAAATATATAGATAACATTTTGAAACTCCTCTGGGGATTCCTATACGAACAATTTTTGCGGTTTGTTACAAGTAATTCAACCTTTTTGTTTCAGCAGGGGAACCATAATAGGCCGGTTTTTTCTTTCCTGCATATCGATCTAATCAGGTTACCTGTTTTTTGTTTACTTATTTGTAATTTTTCAACCCCAATTTGCAACGGTCCGAGCATTGCCAGCTGAACTGAACGGCTATAAACGCTGTGAAGATTCATGCCGAGGCAGTGCAGCCAAGTTGTTCAGGTCTTGCACCCTCCGCCTGACAACAAGGAAGACCGCAGGGTATCACTGGCAACGATCAGTGATATGCGATCCTAGCGATTGCATCCTTCTCGTGGTGGCCCTGTTGAGACTGAACCCTGTGGATCTAGACTGGGAAGTCGATAAACATCCCCCAAGCCCAGCTGTCGTGTCGTGGCTAAGGGTCTGCACTTGGGATAACGATGCCGGCAAAGACGAACCTCTGGTCACGTCATTGCCGTTATACCATACATGGATATCTCTGCTGTAGGCATGTATTACGGGAGATATCTGTGCTGGGGGTCTTGGCTTCACCGCTTGGACCAAGAGGAGAAAAACCTCAATAAAAAATCCTAAATCTCACGGCGGGGGACCAGGCTCAAGAGATGCATGGCTGTCTAGAAGAGCAGCCTTTCTGGTTCCAAAATCCCCTTTTCGAATGTGTTATGCGACCCGTGCAAAACAGAGCACCAGCAGGTGTAGGCGCAGGGGCTTATAATATGCGTCATGAACGGAGCCTTCTGGATACCAGGCGCCCTCCAGAAGAATTTAGCCAAACCTGTTACAGTTGCATTAAATACTCACTTGTATGGATTTAACAACTGCTCTTTCACATGGTGAAGACGACACACTGATGGAGTCATCACCGTTTCTGATCACTGATGCTCAGACTTCGGTGACCGAGACAAAAAATGGAACAGTGTGCCTCTACTGCAGAGTTGACAGTCCAGACTTCCAGTCAAAGACAGTCTTCCGAGCAGAAAAAGGCCGCACCTAGGCATCAACAGGGTCACTCTCCTCATCCGCTCCAAGGATAGGAAAGAAGCACCTGAAAGTAGTTCAAATTAACCTCCACCACTGCAAAGCAGCCACTGCAAGTCTAAGCAGAAAGCTGCTAGCAGATGACATCGATTTAGCACTGATCCAAGAACCATGGATAGTTAAGGGACAAGTCCGTGGATTAGGGGGTGCTAAAGGTAAGCTTATTTATAATCATGCAAGTCCTAGAACATGCATACTTATAAGAAATAACCTAGACTGTTTACCACTAATGGAATTCTGTTCTAGAGACATAACCACAATTAAAATAAAATGGAATAATGATGAAGGTTGTGACCAAGCCATTATAAGCTCCGTCTACCTTCCATCCGATTCCAGGGACCCACCGCCTAGCGAGGAACTAGAGAACCTAGTATCATCTGCCTCCCAAGACGATCTAGACCTCATCCTAGGCTGCGACGCAAATTCACACCACACCATTTGGGGCAGCACCAACTGTAACATAAGAGGTGAGTCACTTTTAGAATTTATCTTAACTAACAATCTAGTAGTAGTCAATAAAGGTAACACTCCAACCTTTTATAACACTAATAGACATGAAGTTATAGATATTACCATAACCACTATGAGAATTAGTCAATCAGTGAATAAATGGCAAGTTTCAGACGAACCATCACTATCTGACCACAATTATATAACCTTTGAACTGTCTCAACGGGAAGTAAGCCAAAGAGTTTACTACAACCCAAGAAAGACAGACTGGGACCTATATAAACAAAAACTACAAGAGAAGATAGAACACCTAAAGTTCAGATCTCCCAATAAAGTAGTTTTAGACTCAAATGCTGACCGGTTAAAAGAGGCCATGATTGACTCCTTTCAGAGTAGCTGCCCTCTAATAGACCCAAGTCAGCAAAGAGCAAAAAAACACACAAATTGGTGGAATAAAGACCTAGAAAAGACCAGACAAGAAGTCAGACGTCTGTTTAACAGGTCTAAAGCCACAAATAACTGGGAGAACTATCACAAGGCTCTCACAGACTATGGCAAAAAGATCAAGGCAGCTAAGATAGCAGCCTGGAAAAAGTTTTGCCAGGAGGTGGAGACCACGCGATCCACAGCTAGACTCCACAAAATCATCTCAAAGCAAGCCATGAACCCAGTAGGCACTCTTAAAAAGGAAAGCGGAGAATACACTACAACGGAAGAGGAGACTTTATCTCTTTTGATAAAAACTCACCTACCCGGAGCAGTGGAACAACCTACTCTGGCTGAACTCATTCATACCCCTAGAAGGGAAGACTGGGAAACAGCTAAGAGAATAGTCAGCAAAGAAAGGATTAGATGGGCAACTAGCCTCTTCAGTCCTTTCAAATCTGCTGGAAACGACGGCATACAACCCGTAATGCTGCAGAAAGGGATAGATATACTGCTGAACCCACTCAAAGACATGTTCCAAGCAAGTCTTGCCTTAGGCTACATTCCCCAAGCCTGGAGAGTGACTAAAGTAGTATTTATCCCTAAGCCTGGTAAGAGCAGCTATGCAGAAGCTAAATCTTACAGACCTATCAGCCTAACGTCATTCCTCCTTAAAACGTTGGAAAGATTAGTAGACAGATACTGGAGGGAGGAAGCCCTAACTTCACTCCCGATTCACAAATATCAACATGCTTACCAAACAGGGAAGTCATGTGAAACCGCCCTACACCAACTAGTGGGGAAAATTGAGAGAACCTTGGAGTACAAGGAGTACGCAGTCGGAGCATTTCTGGACATAGAAGGTGCCTTCGACAACACCTCCTACCACTCTATTGAAAGAGCAATGACAAACCATCAGATCGATAACACCACGATAAGATGGACTATGGCAATGCTCAACACTAGAGTTGTAAAAGTCAAGTTATTTGACAAGGAAAAGACAGTGCAGGCGACAAGGGGATGTCCACAGGGAGGAGTTCTTTCTCCACTCCTGTGGTGCCTCACAGTTGATGAACTGCTGATCCAACTCAATAACAAAGGCTACTACACTCAAGGATACGCTGATGACATTGTCATACTGATTCAAGGTAAATACCAAAGAACCGTAGACAATGTAATGAAATCAGCACTAAAGATAACCGAAGAGTGGTGTCTAGAGAATAATCTTAGAATTAATCCCAGCAAAGCTACTCTCGTCGCTTTCACTCGTAGAAAGAACATCACAAACAGAATGAACATAAAACTGTTTGAGACAAATGTCAACTGGGAGAACGAGGTTAAGTACTTAGGTCTAACCATCGATTCCAAACTAACTTGGAACTCCCACTTAGACAAAACAATCACCAGGTGCATACAAACATTAGTTATTGGAAAAAGAGCCATAGGTAGTACGTGGGGGCTCAAACCGGAACTGACCCTCTGGCTGTACAAAACCATGGTTCGACCAATAATTTCATATGGAATAATCGCCTGGTGGCCCAAAATAAAACAAGCAACTGCGATCCACAAAATCAGCAGAATACAATATCTAGCTAATCGGTGCATCACTGGAGCCTTTAAAGGCACCTCAGGACAAGCACTGAATGCTATTTTAAATCTGCCACCTCTGCACATCTTCTTGGAAGGTGAAGCCAGAATGGCAGCCTACAGATTACAAAGTACTGGTCACTGGATGATCACAGCTAATAATCTAGGACATGGCAAGATCATGTCACACATCAACAACCCAATATTAGAAATGGGTTCTGATCTTATAATCAAAGCCTACGACTTTGAAAAGAACTTTACTGTACACACAAGTTGGAATCCGGACCAACTACCAACTCCAACAAATAAGAACATCATTTTTTACACTGATGGATCTAAGTTTGAAGGGGGTACAGGTTCCAGTGTGTACAGTACCAATCCTAGAACCAACGAAAAAGTTAGTCTAGGAAAATTTTGTAACATCTTTCAGGCTGAAGTACACGCTATTAACGTATGCGTGAACATCAGCATAGAAAAGAAGCTGCTCAATCGAGACATACACATTCTCTCAGACAGTCAGGCAGCACTGAAAGCGCTAAACGCTTTCAGTACTTCATCGAGACTGGTCAAGGAATGCAAATCCAAACTTCAAACCTTAAGCCAGGGAAATACAGTAAAATTATGCTGGATCCCAGGTCACCAAGGTATTGAAGGAAACGAAAAGGCGGACAAGCTCGCAAAAGAAGCAGCCCGTAATGCAATGACCGGTCCAGAACCTGGTCTAAGCATTCAGAAAAACCAAGCCCGCTCAGCCATTAATGAATGGGTCAATACCGCACACCAACTAAGGTGGAGAAACTACAATCAAGCAACACACTGCAAAAGATTGCTAAAAACTCCGAATCCACATACCACCAAAACCCTGTTGAGACTGAACAGAACTCGAATCAAGCAAGTAGTCAGTCTACTAACAGGCACTGGAGCATTCAGAGAATTTATGCACAGGATCAATATCTATAGAGATGAACCTGTTTGCAGACTATGCCAAGAGGATGATGAAACAGCCTATCATATCCTCTTTGAATGCCCAGCATTAGAGCGTAAAAGACACCAACTTGATTGGAGCCTTAACTCTATTGACAACCGCAAGCTAGTAGGCGACATTGCAAGTCTAGTAAAAGATACGGATGTCGGCTTGCTAACTTGAAAACTCCCGACAGTACAAAAAGCCCAAAGGGCTGACGTGCGCATGCCAGCAAAAGGCAGTCGTGAAACCTAATCTAATCTAATCTAATCTACCAGGATTTGAATCGTGTGTTGGAGACATCTAAGAGGGACGACAGCTGTGACTTGGACATCTAGAAGGAGCAGTAACATTTGGGAGGAACAGTGCTTTCCAGGAGGAGCCAGGACAGGATTTTGATGCCAGGGTAGTTAACGTGACTTAACAGAACCAGAGGGAGGTTGCAGGAACTAGGATCGTACGGCGGTAACATCCAGAAGGTGACAGGACTGGAATTGGAGATTTGGGCGGTTGGTTTGGCAGATCGGAGGAAGTTGAAAGGATTCATGTACCATCAAAGGGGTTGCTGTTAGTGAATGGTACATTGAGAGCAGCAGGCTATTGAAGATAGGGTCCAGTGGTGGTTGGTGTTTGCGGTGAAAGCGTAAGCAGCTATTAAGGTTTGTTAAGATAAGTTGACAAAGCATTTTGAATAACTATCAATTTTAAAAGTGACAACATAAAGTTGAGTAAGTACTTACATAGGTAATTATGAATGGTAGTAAATGTCAATGTAAGATACAGTTGTCAGTTTACCTGGTTTGTTGAGATTTAGAAATTAGTTTGACATTAAACGTCATTAACTGTAATATTGACATTCAATTAATAGATAGAGATCTTGATTTTACGAACCACCTGAGATAAGAGAAATAGTGGAGTGGACGGCGTTGGTAGTTTAACTACGCGCTGATGTGTTTACGCATACGGCGTGATGCAAACATTCAGAGTATGTTTCTAACGGTTGTAGGCAAAGGTGCACGCCTTGTAAGTGGTAACACAACGGTACTTGAATGTGATCGTTACTACATTTTTTGGGAAACTCCTATAACGAAAAAGTAACGCCATACTGGCTTGTTAACCTTGCAACGAGTTCCAAAGTCCTGTCGATATTGTGGTTTGGCGACAGTCAGCCGACAAAAAAGCGGCAGCGTCCTCAAATGGTGCAATAGTAAAAGCATAGTCAGAATGCCTGCGACAGACAGATTCTGTATAAATGGAATTCTACGACCATCACTTAACCCTCTGTCTACCGAATGGGTCCAATGGACCCGAAAATGATTTGGTTTTGGGATTATTTAGAGAGTTACAGATTTAGGACTTTGTAATTACATGACTTTGTCGCTTATGATGTGTTTTATCATTATTTTATCAAGTTTAATTTTTATAGCTATTATTTATTTTATTATAAAATTTCTACCGTTTGGGTCCATTGGACACATGGAAGTTTTTAATAAGTGAACAACATTAGGGACTTCTCGCGTAAGCTGTACTGAGTCGGGGACTTCCCAGATATGTGCTTTGTAGAATTAGGGGATTTCCGGGCATATGTATACTATACAAAAGCAGTGGCTTCCCCGAATTAACTCCTAAGTTGTTCGGTATGCTTTTAGCTATTGTGGGGGTTGTTAGTGTGCACTGTTCGTGTAAAAAGAATTGTGAATGTGCTAATTTTGTTGAGTTTACTACCATTTGTTGTTGCATTAGGTAAGTTTACATTTTTAGTTTAGTTTCTTTAGTTGATAGTGGTTATTCGTAGTATCTAGAATATAAACAAAATGGATGATTACCGGCGACCTTTGAAGTCTGAAGAAGAAGGCAATTATAGACGAAATGAGCCACATAGAATATAACAGTGACGATAGTGAATACATTCTATCTGATGACGATGGAGAACTCGATGTAATCGAAGGTTTGGCAGACAATAAAGGGAATTCAGAGTCAGATGTTGAAGACAATTCAGGGCCAGATAACGAAGACAATTCAGAAATAGACAGCAGCTCTGGTGATTCTGATGCCAATAATGAAGATGAAGATTCAGATGATCAAGCAAATACTAATGGACAAACTTTTGTTTCAAAAATAAACAAGTTTGGCATGCAGATCCACTCAAACTGCCCCAAGGACGATTAGGACAGCAAAATATTTTACGCGAAAAATGAGGTCCTACAAGATACGCCAACCGAGGAGTTGATAGTATATCTTCCGCATTTTTGATTTTTTTCGAAAACCACTTATGCAAATCATTGTAAAATGGACAAATGTAGAAGGAAATACTGTATTCGGAAATAGGTGGAAAGAAATAGATGAAAATGAACTACAGAAATTTATAGGCGTCCTAATACTCATAGGAGCTTATAAATCCAGAAACGAAGAAATATCTCAGTTATGGAGTAAGAAGGATGGACGGAAAATTTTCAACGGTATTATGAGCCGCAACAGATTTCAAAATATACTTCGAGTAATAAGGTTTGATAATGCCTGTGAAAGAAGAAAGAAAAGGTGTCCTGACAAGCTTCAACCCATTCGTGATTGTTTTGAAATCTGGAATGATTACCTACAAGATGGATATATTCCAAGCTGGTGCATGACTGTAGATGAGCAACTGGTAACTTTCAGAGGCAAATGCCCTTTTTGGCAATGTATTCCTTCAAAACCAGTTCGATATGGCATCAAATTTTGGGCAATTTGTGACAGCATTACATCCTATGCATGGAAATTAGAGGTCTATACCGGAAAAACTGGTGAAAAAAGAGAGAAAAATCTAGGTGAGAATGTAGTGATGAGACTAGTAAAAGATATAGAAAAATCTGGGCGAAATATAACATGTGATAATTTCTTCACATCTTATTCGCTTGCCAACTATCTACTCTCAAAAAATCTGTCTATTATTGGAACAATTCGCAAAAATAAGCCAGATTTGCCCAGCTGCTTTACAAATACCAAAAATCGAGAAATCTTGTCGACTTTATTTGGCTTTCAAAATAATAAAATGATACTTTCATACTGTCCAAAGAAGGGAAAGGTTGTTACATTACTTAGTACAGTACACAATGACCTGAAAGTTAGCGGTCCAAAAAAAAGCCAGAAGTAATCCTAGATTATAACAAAACCAAAGGCGGTGTAGACACTATGGACAAGATGGCTAGAAGTTACACTGTAAAGCGTGTGACAAGAAGATGGCCATTGACTATTTTTTATAATATGATATACATTAGTAATGAACGCGTTCATAGTATGGCTGTGTCTCAACAGAAATTGTGACAAGAAGCTGCGTAAGCGAATTTTTTTTATTATAGAGTTGGGTAAACAACTAGATCAGTACCAAGAAAATCCAGAATCAGCTGAAGCATCCACTAGCAGCAGAACAGCTGAACCTCCAAGGAAAAAGAGTCGATGCAGCATGTGCGGTTCTAAAAAAGATCGAAAAACGAGAACTACATGTAATAAATGTAAAAACCATGTATGCGGAGAACATTCCATAATATTATGTAAAAAATGTTTTGAATAAATTTACTTTGTATTTCCTTGTAATTTTTATGTTGAATATGTTTTTTGAGAATCAGAACGTTGTTGTCTGACCCCCAAGTGTCAGATTACAATACATGTTTCGGGAAACATTACCGTTCCCATCTTCAGTTGTAACAAATAGGTTAACAATATAATTCGTTAAATTACATCATAATTAGTGGATTTTATGTCAAATACCAATTAAAAAATTTTTATGTGTTAAATTTTGGAATGATAAAAAATTTTTAAAAAGTAGAAAATTAGGACATTAGCACAACAACTTTCTGATTCTCAAAAAACATATTAAAACTATTCTGGATATGGTGAACTTTTGTTTCATTTATTGAAAATGACGTCCAGAGCACCAAGACAACAGATGGATAATAATGAAGATTGTTGTAATTCACATATGGGCCCAATGGACCCTGGCATTAGTTATAGCTAGATTTTTTGGCGGTAGACAGAGGGTTAAGGTGGATCAGATTCATTCAGTACGATTCATTCTGAATATACGTAAGACATAGATGCATGTATATCTGGAAATTAAGCTTAATAGTATAAAGATGTAGTACAGATATATTTACCTTACCTAAAATACTTTTGTTAGTAGGAGGAAACATGAAAGACTCGCACATTTTATCTAACTAAACAGTGCTACGGTTTCGAGGTTATGTTAACACGTTTTAATGATAGCCAGAGCTGCTGGCACAAACACTTGGATATGCCACGTATTATTCTACATCCACGCAATGTATTTTCGCACAAACCATTCGAAAACTAAAGAAGAAAAAGTCTCTAGTTTGTATTGGAAGATCTTGGGTTACAAGTATGTGACAGTTGGAGGTGAAAGTGTTAAAGTTGTTTTATGCTAATTTTATTGAACACAACAGTTTTATTCAAAATTGACGTTCGTGACTACAAGACAATATTGCTCTATTAAACTACGACTGAAATATCTGAGAATCTGAGCATTGCAGACTTTCAGTAAAACACAAATTTACACGAATAATAGCAGCACTATAATTATGCAAACAAAATCAACAAACGAACCTCAGCAAAAACTCTCGAAGAATGGGCCTTAATACTAGGCTGTGGGTGGCCTGTTGCCCCAGTCGTAGTGCATCGGGGGTGAATGGCTCCCAGTTACCTATAACCACACGTTTTTTGCTGGACGTTACGTCGAACATGTTAATGTTACTTAATTGCGTTTCTCATGCGACTGCACTAAGGCATCTTCTCTAATTCTCAAAAAACAACCTGCCAATCAGCTGACAGCAGCTGGAATGGAAATGAAAGGATTATTCAGCTGCGCAGTGGCAAGAGATCCTTACACCAATAAATCCTGTCGAGCATTTCAAAAGGTAAAATATGCTGACTTAATATATCTATTAGTGATTGTCTCCCGCATTTTTTCGGACTAGCCCAAAGTGTTCGGTACAAGGCTGAGCGAAGTAGGTTTAAAAATATGATAATCAGAAAGGAAGAGTTGTGACCTGAATAAAATGGTCGTTTCGACATTTAAATAATTCAATTTAAATGAGCAAGCCTCGGCACAAGCGCCACCTATAAGCACAGCGTCTATCTGAGAATCGCATAGAAATTCCTGAAATTTTATACGTACTCCTTGAGATTATATTCCTAGGCTCAAGACAGCTTGATGCTTTATTGATATTGACAATCAATACCTGCGCTAATTATATCAAAGGTAACTCTTAGCATTGAAATAGTTATTTTTAATGTTTGGAGATGGTGCTGCAGCCAATAATTGAATAAAACAGGTTGTACACCTATCTAATGATAGTCTCGACGTAATAACCAGTAAAATGAAACAATTCCTACATATTACAGTGAAAATGCTGTACTACCACTAAGCTGATGTTAAAGAAGTCGACAAAAAGAACAGGTTAATTGTCGAATTTCATAGTGTTCCATCTAAAAAATGTGATAATTGCTTTGAATATAAAAGTTATATTGCAACTTCGTAATTATTAGATCGATAATAATGCTACAAATTGGTTCTTAATCGATTAGAAGACTAAATTCTCCAATTCTGTAACGAACGACTTCTGCAGGTTTACCGGAAATTTATTACATATTGTTATGAATCCCTACGTTGTATGGTGACGAGTTTGTACTGATCGCCAGACAAATATCTAATAATATAAATAAATACAGTGCGAGAATGTCACAATAAATTAATACTAGTTTTAATGAGAATTCATTTGTTGTTATCTCAGGGCTTATTAAAAATTATGCTTTGTATCAAATAAATTGCCAAATAAATGATTTCGTGCCTTTCTTATTTTATTTATTGGCAACCAAATGTAAAATAATGCTCCGGCTTAGCATGAGAAAACTCAAAATCCCAGGGATAGGTTGTAACATCCAGTATAAAAGTTACTGTTGACTATGACTTATACGTATACTTGTCTAGCAAACGCCCAACTTTTCTGCAACTGACAGTTTAACCTCTAATTGACGGTAAAAATAGAGATGGTCTGAACGCACAAACACTGTTTTTGTTTTCTTTCTGACGTCAGCAAGACGTGATGCTTTCTTGATGGAAATCCGTCGACCGCAAAATCAAGGGACGCCAAGCTAGTAATTATTCTCTGGAACTCACCCTGCAGCTGGAACCTCTATCTGGACCTCGTACAATGTCTGCTCTAAGTGCTGCACGATGCTGAAGGTTCCTTGAAACCCCCTGCTATTTTAAATCGGCCTCTGAAGGTGGACCTGGTTCCTGTTTGGTTGCATTTCTAAAGGACGCCGCAGCTCTAATTTTTCTCTGGAATATTATCTGCTCCTGATTTCTGGATGTAGGCACCAAGGAAGGTCTAATCTACACGCTGCTTACAAATTTCAGCCGGCTGCACCCTTAAAACTGGTTGAAATCAAGCCTTGAAGTTGAACTAAAGTGGGCGAACTTTTAGGACCACCTCCGTCTTAAATGGCACTTTATAACTAGATGAAATTTCTTACAAATGGACTCTGCACACTGGAGATCAATACAAATCAACACTTGACACAAATAATATTTTTTTATACTCGAAATTAATCAACTTTTGTGAGTCAATCTTCACAAACAACTCTCGCTTGGCTTCGCTTATAAACAATAATAAATGAACATCTAATATCCTAGTAACTTGTAACAATTGTTCTCAAGTAAGTTAGTACAATGTTTCTTTAACAATTAAAATGTGTTTTTGGCGTAAATGTCAATTTGTAGCACTCTATAACCCCACTTGTTGGTTTTTTCACTTAAGTTTTAATTATCACTGGTTTCACAAGTTTAATTAGCACTGCACTGTTGTCTTTCTCCTATTTTAGGTTGCCTTTTCAATGCTCTTTGCATTCTATGCTTTCTTACCTTTCAGCTGCATTACCGATTATTGGCATTACAATTTTGCTACTAACGCTGCATATAACTTTCGTGACGCCTCAAATACCTCTGTATCAAAGCAAATTCATAATCTAGTCTTTACGTTACAATATCTAATCAGGCAGTCAACATAAATTAAATTCATCCGCCATAGCGAGCACCAATTATTGAAAAATAAGTTGAACGTAACCCTGCCGATACTGTTTTATTCAAATGCTAACCTCTGCTAATCAAATTACAGTTACTGCTAATCATAGCTTGTGTATTTATTAATGTATGATATGAATTATTGTTGCAATAAACAAAATACCAATTTTGGGCCTATTTGAATCTTTCTTTCATGTTCGTGTGTTAGTTATGCAACCAGAATTGCTATAAGCAATATACCATTACATTATATACCATTGACATTATATCCACTATAAGCGTTGAACCTGAAAATTTGCTTGTGAGATTTGATGTCACTTCCGTTTTTTACTAAGGTCCCTATTCGGTAATTATAATACAACAGTTGTTATCAAAGCATAGTATGATGTCTTCAAATTTAACTTCTACAAACAAATCGCTGGTGCTGCTATGGGATAACGAAAGCATTCAAAATCTTGGTCTGGTAATCTTACATGGACGACACCTTTCACATGGTAAAAACCTGCATTCTTAAAGCATCTGAATACTCAACAACACCCATGTAGGTAGAAAGCAATGGTTCTTTCTCTTTTGTGTTGGATGTAGATGATTTTATTTAAGCCAATGGAAAATATAGACATTCCGTATATCACAAGCCCACAGACACAGACCACTAGCTATATGTCGATTCCCATGATCATCCAGCACAGAAAATCCGTCATCAATTCACTTGTGCACACAGTACTGTTTCATTATCTCAACTCGATAACACTCATGCTGAATTGAATCATATGCGAAAAACTCTTAGAGGCAATGGTTGTAGTGTTAGGATTATAAAATCATCAATTGCCATCTCTATAGAGAGCCGCCAAACATCCCAGGGCAATAGTATTTCTTCCCTATATTCACTAAATCACCGCTTACACAGAAAAGTTTCTTCAAAGAAAGAACGGTGTCGAACCACCAAACCAGATCTTACACTTCCTAATCGTTGAGCTCAATGAAAATCAGGACGAAAACATTGAAAGGGAGAATTTGCGACCTAAACTTAACATTAGAAGGTTAAAGCATCCTAAAACAATAATGGCAGTGACACGAGACATTATTGCGAGGCAAGTGGAGAAAGACTTGAAAAACAAAATAGTTGAATCGTCAAATATCTACTTAACGGTATCAAAGACACACGAAAGACAATTTTGATTGATCGATGAGGTATTGGATCTATGGGCGAGGAACCAATGAGCATAAGAGAATTCGTAAACCAATACAAACAATGTAAAGGAAACTTGGGGGAAAGAACAATGACAAGAGACTGAAAGGCTATATGCGAACTGAAAAAATTGCAAATGGGCCTGGTGTAGTCATGATCAGACAACACGAAACGCTATCGATTATATCTTCACAAATAATAAGAAAGTATGCCAGATGTATCTCGTATTTATAAATACACTCAAAACTGCTAGCGACCACCAAATGATGCAAGTTGAACTTGCAATGTGTTTCAAGACCAATTTCTAAACATTATCAACGTAAATTTACAAAGAAAGTGAAGTCATATTAATTGTGCAGGGTGCCGTTTTTCGTTTTTTCTTTAATGATTTCAGTAACTGTCTGGAGTGCAATTCTTCTGACAAACGTGTAGCTATTTATCACTTATTTAATCAACGTTATCAATGGTAATATTGTTTCCATGAATTTATTACGCTTTCAATCCAGACAAATGAGTTATTAACTCCACCGTTCAAATGCATTGAGTCAGTATTATATTTTTATTATAATTTACAAGAACTTGGTTATGAAACATTTCTAAATTGTTAAGGTAAAGATCTGTAGTTAAATTCTTCGTTTAATGTATGGCTTTCTATCACCTAATCAATCAACGGATTTAAAGTCAATTAAATAGTAATAATAATAGTAATCGTAACAGTAAATCAACTATTGGCCCCAATCGGCTACACGCTAAAGGTTTCATGCATTTGCACTACGGTTTTCTCCATTTAACTGATTTACTTGTACGCACTGGCTCTCACTTAATAGTTGGTTGTGGCACCCGTAAACGAAAGGTGACCACCGGCGCTGGTTAGTTCAAACCCTCGGCAGTGACTGGCGTGGATAAAAACTAGGCGGTGATTCTTGAGGTTAACAAATTCATATAAGAATTTGGAAACACAAACGGGCAACAGCCGCTCATCACGACAAAGTAACCGATCTAGCTAACAGTTGAAAACGCACTTACCTTTTTGTGGCTTCTCGCTTAACAACCCTAAACTAAAAAAAACATGTTTGTTTGGGGTAAATAAACCGATATACCAGTAGCAGGAGTAAAAGATGCTTTAATTATCGTAAAATATAAACACAAATCATTCTAGAACAATTCAACAGTTAATGCTGGCGTTATGAAGTTAAAAATATAACAACTGGGTCGCAATGCAATTATCAAGCAAGAAGCATCAATCAAGCAAAAAAACTATGTTGGATTTGACTATATTTGGAAAAAATACTCAAATAAATAACTGACGCACAAGCGGCAAGTAAATTACCAGCAAATGCCCTTATTGCTCGCTGCTCAAGCAAAAACTCAACTTTTATCTTATACCAAGCGCGATAAATCCCAAAGGCCTTAGTAGTTAAATGTTGCATTATAACGCAGGCAAAATGTGCCTACTACAAATACAAAAATGCTGCTGTTATGTAAGCTAGAAGGAGGCATGCGCTAGTGCTCACAGTTTATTTCATTAACTGGTTTAATCCATAGCAGCAAGCTGCGTAAATCGAACGCTCTTACAGCCATCGCCGGTGGATCTTCAGGTCGTTGTCATGGGCCGTAGAATTAAAAATGCGGCAATTAGCGGGAATGTAATCCGTCCAAAATCGAGCTTTTTGGGCTTAAGTTCGGGAGAGAAACTCACCTCCAACATCAGAGGGGACGGGTGTTACGGGCTAAAACTTATTTAAAAGTATTACATATTTAACTGCCCTATTTTCGATAAATAGAAATATTACCCGCTATTACAAGCTTCGAATTTCCAGGAATCTATATGCTTAATTAATTTGCGTTAGGCAATGCCTCTCTTGTTGCATCGGTGTTAGTCTGGTTGTATATTCAAGGCTCCCTCCAGTTTTCAAATTTGGTTTTTTTATCAGTCTTTTTGGTCCATTCGCCATGTTGTGCTGCTAAAGATTAGCTGCTTCTGTGGATCTACCTTAATTGGGTTATTTCGCAAGCATCTAGCTTGAGAAGTTAATTTTGTGGTGCTTTGGATACTGCGGAGGTATTGATGCAGACCCCGTGAAGTTTATTTTGGTAATTTCTCAAGCCCAAATTTAGTTTGGATTTTGTTTTGGCAAGCACATGTTTCTGTTGGCGAAATGAAGCCGGAAACGCCTGCGGCTTTTTTAAATTGGTGACGTACTCTTTGCTGGGCTACGTCCTTGTGTTGGTGACATCCTTTTGTTTGGTGGCGTTCCGAGTGATACCGAAGGCCCCTCCCGTGGCTGCCGGATATTTCGCCCCGTGCGAGCGAATCTGCTCCTTGGTTAATCGACGAGGATGGCCCCTAGCAGCCGCTTTGAGTTTGACGAGCTCGTAGGAACCCCTCGCCTACAATAAAGAGCGCAGGTGAAGCTTCTGTGTGACCTCCTTCGACACGTTACCTGCAGGTCGTTAGTTCTGCACCCTTGGTCGACCTTGCCGCCCTGCAGTCCCTCGGACTCCTTTTCTACGTTTGCTGCAACATGGGAAAATTGTCGCAAGGTCGGTTGTTTTGTATTATAGTTTCGGCCACTCGAACTTCGGGATCCTTTTTTTGCGTTCTTGTGATCAGCCTACGATGTAATTAGTAAATATTAAACTTATCTTGTTATGTATTTTAAGCGAGTTTCTCGCCCATTTAAAGCAACTGATATAAACTTGTAATGAATCTACTGCGGTAGTTCATTCTAATTAGCTTTTTAGGTTTACGGACGGCTGTGCCTCACGCCCCGTTCGAGTGTTAGCATTATCGAATTTTGTACGGAATTTGCATGATAAACTTTGATCCATTCTCGAACGTCACGTAACGTTGGTGACATGTCATAGGCCCGCAATTGCAAGTAGTTGTGCATTATTAGCTGCGACACTTTAATGAAGTTTTGAAAACTTAGTTTAGTCATATTTGGTTCGTAAAGCGCTATATTAGGAGACAAACTCTTGAATTCCGTGTAGGCGTTATTGCATATTAAAGCTAACTTTAAGTTTGGCCTTGCATAGTGGGAATTTGGTCGAATTCAACTAATTAATCCAAATCTCAATCTGTAATATATGTGGCATAGCCATGAAGCTATCGACCGCTTTTTTTTAGTAGTGCATTTGGCCATGGCAAACATCAATTTTTAATTCTCTTACACATTTTTGCTTAGAATAATTTAGGTAGACCTATTTAACTGAAATTACGCCTGCATGGCTAGTATGCCCTTATGATTATTGAAATTATGTACCGTTATTTTGGTAAGACTTAATAAGTCGCTTAATTATGGTGATGTGATCTCTCTATTGAGATATTGTGCTGATTTACTGTGATATGAATTTGTGATATGCCCATTTTATTTGCCGTAGGATATTTTTGTGTGCATTTTAATTGTGTTTGTATTTTGCGTTTGCTGCAATTATTGACATCTTTGCCTGCTTATCTGTTTTGTGCCTTTGCCGTTACCTTTTATTTTCAGGTTTGGTTAGTAGCGCCTTCTGTAGTGTACCTTTTGATTAGCAAAGGGCTGGGTTACTTGCTACTTGGCGGCCATATTTTATTTTACAGCTGAAGCTTCTGAGTCTTTTGTTTTACCCACGACCAGCTCCGGCTGAGTAGTCGGTTGCCTTACTTCTTTTACAGTCGCCGTA